>VOMN01066108.1:0-35035 GCA_014899125.1 Orchestia grillus | reverse complement strand
AATAAATTCCACGAAATATCCAACAACCGAAGTAGCACACAACACGTGGAGTTCTAACATTATTTAAAAATACTTGTGCTAACTGTGGGAGAATTTCTATTGTTTTTGGGCTACATCAGTCAAATTCATTTCCCCTACGGGGGCATTTAATAGTCAGCCCTGAAGGTCAAGGTGAACGATGTTTCGCAGGACGAGAGGTGCGTGAGAGCTAAATGGTGGCTGCAAACCCGAAGGAATCGAGGTCCAGCTTTGTGTGGTAGGAATAGCACGGGGAGACTCTCCCTTTCCGCGAGCTACACAGAAGTTCTGAGAATGACACAGTCATGCAAAATGAAGATAACCTTCCTTCGTTTTGTTCGAGTGTATTAGTCTTGAACGTATCTCGTGAATTATTTAATCCATGGTAAATTTAGCGTCATAGTGGTCATTGGAAACTATCACTGCTGCTTGCTGATGCTGTTGCGACTGTGGGACTTTTTTGAAATTTTTCCGTAAGGAAGATTAATTACTGCAGGTGCCTTACCTAATTAGCCGACGTGATGCGGCCTAACGCTGACCACCGGGGAGGCGACTGGCAAAAACATGCAATCCTGGATCCCTTTTGTCGAGGGAACGTCCGATGGAAAGAATTTGCAAAGGAATACTAAATTTAAGTCCCAGTTTATTCACTGTGGGTCTCTTTCTTTTTGAAAAATTAGGAATAAGATGACTCACGATGTAGCGTTAAGCATAAATTCAGAGCGTTTGAGTTATTTTCATTAATGCATGTATCTGCACTGAAAGCTTCAACGGGATAATTTCAAACATTGACAATGTGAGCTTAGTTATTTCAATTTTTAGCATTAGCTATCAAAAGCAAGGAGCATAGAACATTAAATTCTGATACCCCTAATCAAAATAAAAAGTTATTGAGTTTACCAAAAAATTCTCTAGTACAGGAAAAATGTATTCTTTTTTTTTTTCATTTTTGAGTTTTTGGCCTATCTCCAAATCGTTATTACTGACCTTCGGATTCAGTTTTTTTAATGAATGAACAATGTTTCTTCACCTCTTTACTAAAATATATGATGAGTTTAGCACTCGATTTGATACGGAAGGAGAAACAAATTAAGATTAGAGGTCGACTCAACACAGGCTTTATCTTTGCAATTGTTAATTCTTAGGATGATTGAATCTCATGATTGCACAGTTCTATTATTCTTCGCAGAATTAAACATGCGAAAAAAATTAGGTTTTGCTGGGACCGCGTGATGGGTATTTAGCTTATATATAGATTTATCTAAATAATTTTATTAGTAATACATTGGATAGAAACAAACTATTCACAGGAAAAACTCATTCGTAAATACTTCAATTAGTAAGAAAATACGCAAATGTTCATACAGCTACTATACAGGGTGTCTCAAAAAAATGTATACCTCGCTTTTAAGTGCTAATAAAATGGACCTTAATGAATCGATTTCTTTCTCTAGGGGATGGGAATTAAAAATAATATTTAGATTTCTCTAGAATTGTTTATGAAGAAGGGAATTTTCGCAGGTTCTACTGATGTATTTATTATCAAGACTCAGAAGCCGTGATCTAGTTTGAAGCTCAGCTAAAATCTCAGCTCTTTTTTTCGTGATGAAAATATACGAACACGCCGTTAAAACTGATAATGAATTTATAACCACCTAATTGAATTTTTCACTAATTCTATTCAATTTTTTGTAAGAAAATGTAAGTATTTTATATACAAATATGATATTCATATTGCTCAATGTTTCATATGCTGTAGTCGTTATAAGGAATTAAGGATACTCGTAAACCCCTAATACGCCACGTTGACTTTTGAATCCGACCCAACTTGCCATCCTCTGAATATTGATCTCTAGCCCGGCAACGCAAATTAACTTCAGCGTACCAGCCCTGGGCCAGAAGAACGTCTCCACGGAGCAAGAATGTGGGAAGAAACAAAAGAAGGAACTGAAGCGCAGCGCCGCACAATGCTCCTCAGAAGCACTTTAATTAAACCTATTCTGCGCTTGAACTCCATGACGGACTATGGGTTGTTGAACTTCTGCGGACGCCTTCAAATTTACGAAGACAATCGTTTCGCCTAAGTTATTTACCAGCACTTTTGTTGTGACATTCCCTGAGATGAAACCAAATCGTGAGAAAATGCCGTATCTTTGCTTGCCTAATCTCCAGCTGGTATTCAAGGGGGAATTTTCTTCATGTCTATTGTTATGTTCAATTTAATGAACTCGTTCGCTCGGAAAATAGATTCGTGAGAGCTGATAGCTGGGCATTTTCTGCGCTGCGTGCCAGAATTTAACTTCACATATTTTTTCGATTTATCGTTCATGCACCGCGAGTAATATAATACATTTTTACGACAAAAATCGTACTTCACGGTCATGAAATTAATAATTAGCAAACATTCGTGGATGCAATCAATCATAGGTGAGATTTTTTACTTTTATTCCTGAAAGTGTCATATTAACCAACAATTGAAAATATTTTGGCGCATAAAAAATCACTAAGTCGCACAATCACAATGTTGCCCAGTGGCATGGAAATTTAAATAAAACACCCACTCACCATGACTGTCTCTCTTAGGTCGCTGATAAATTGGATAAGAGAATTATTGTCGCACATGTGAAGCATTTATAACGACAAAGCCCGTTACATTGGAACACACTTTTAAATCTCAGTCAAGGTGACATAAGTAGTTCAATCATGCAAAACTTATTTCGTAAAATAACATTTAAAGCAAAACTTATTCATTAGTTTGAACCTCTTAACTGCCTGTGTGATTTATTTGTGATCACATATGCGGTTCACAGTAGCGATCATTCAGAGGATCTACTATTCTTAAATTCATAAGGTTCACATACGAATACTATCAGTGTTTTGACACCTTCTGGGGGTTAACTTTTTTCCGATGTTATGTTTCGTGGGTGATTACTCATAATTTTAGTATATACTGATCTTCACAAGAAATGTCAAACTAAAGAAAGATTTTTAACCTGTGATTATACAGTTTAACTAGACAGTCATTATATGATATATACAGACATACAAAACTGGAATGTGAAACTAAAGAAAGATTCTTATCCTGCGATAACATATATTCAAATACACGTACAGTATATGATATATACATACATAGATAACAGCTTTAGTGGGCACTCAATATTAGTCATTAACCAAATTTCATTCTTTCGTTCATTTGCTTTGATAAATAACAAGAACACACGATGATGTACCAAATAGACACTCATAAATTTGAAGGAGCTCCCAGTTCAAGAACAGATCAATCAAGAATAAAGTCGAATCACCATTACAAATTGGGAGTAAATTAACACCATGTACTGAACGCCAGTTCGTTTGGTGAATCGTCGTCCAATTCGTTTATATTTTTGTATAAGACACAGTAATGTATCTAACTGAAATATTCAGACTTATTTACTTTTCTATAGAGTGCAGTCGGTAAGTATGGTTGTCATTGTATCTCAACGTCTCATATTTATCTTCAATTCCAAAGTAATTCATTTTTCATTCTGGATTTTCTATTTATTTAACGTCATGAAGGCATGATACATTTTCATTCTGTTATAATAGACCAATACACCCAATTATCTTCTCTTTAAAAATATATTTATATTTTTCTCAGCTGGCCTCTTATTTATTCTTCACACACAGGCTTTCCTTCAGGTACAGACAGTACTTGAATACGAGCTTGTTCATTCAATGGACAATTAACGACTAAAAAATTACACTAAGTTCTTTTACACAACACGAGACGATCGAGATTTCTCTTAATACAGAGCATCCACCCCTTTTGATTTTTGGTGGGATATTATTTTGAGCAATGCGTTCCAACCCAATGGAGCTAAAAATGACGTTAATGATCACGCCGAAAATCAATAAAGCTTTCAACGCTCGTGAAAGACTTACTGTTCTCCTTTCGGCCTGCACTCGGGCACGATTAGAGTGCAGATATTCTACAAAGTGTCCTCCGAAACTCCATTACGAGCTTCGAAGCCACCCATAAATATGCTATAATTTCACACATGGGTAACGCTTCATGTGAGCTCCGTCGAGACTCACTAGGCATCCTAAAATTAAGGAAAATTAGGGTGCGCAAGTTTTCAGTCTTCAAGAACGAAATGCAAAGCCGAAAATACTGTAATTTGCGGGAAATTTTCGTTGTTCAAATCATTGTTGGAGATGTAAGTGAAATATTGGTGTCGAACGTAGTTTCTCATTGCTATATCTATGACGAAGTTTTTATATTAACGCTGAGGAAAATTTATCTCACTCTTTGTATATCGTACTACGAGATAATTCATGCATCATTTACTCCAGTGAAATTTTTATGATCAAAATGATTGCTTCTGAACCTCTCGTTGGTCCTGACTTGGCAAAATGTTCATCTTGGTCCCATCTCATTTTGGTGAACAACTCAGAGAAATCATATCATCCAGCAAAAATCGAACACACTCAGTCCATCACAGTACTCCGGGTAGACATGTACATCCATTTAAAGCGTAGCCTTTGCTCTTTCTCACCCTCAATGAGATTCTGTGAAAATCCAACTCGGTAAATAATCATGCATCAGGTGACGAAACACGCTGGTAGTGACCTCTCAGACGCAGGATTACGCCCGTCTTGGGGCCAGGGTCGCCAGCGTCGGCACCACTCCCTCCAACACCAAGTGCTCCCTCTCTCTGGTACTGAGCTGTCTCCTGCGTACTCCTAAACAGACCACGACCCGTATATTCTAGGGCTTGTGGTCAGTTCGTGTAGTGAAGTGAAGCGTGGCAGGAGGCATGATCAGAAAAACGCTGATATGAATTTCATAAATCAAATTTCTGCCTCGTAACAGAAAATCATTGTTCATGTGAGGCATCATCACTGATGATGCCAATAAAATAACGTGGGACTCTCTACACGCATTAAGTTAAAAGAACTATTAGCTCCTCTTGCACCAATTATAATCGCGGTTCAAGGTGAGAGCTTGCAGTACCGATTTATAGTGAGCGTAACCCAACAAACTAAAGGTATGGCTCTAGCTTCTATTCTCTTTTCTTAAGTGTTATGTCTACGACCAATAAGTCCCAGATAATTATGACCTGATAAAACTTGTCAACGGCTGTATTTGCACGTCTGGTACACGTCGCACAACTACGACATTCAGTTGACATGAACCAACGTTTAATGATGCCCAATGTTAGAAATTGGTCATAATTCTCTGTTCACTCTAGGCAACGTTGCTGCAATTTTGCAGAAGGATCGTTGGGACTTGACATTGAAGAGCTCGCGAGTGATTTCAAGAGCATGCATGACAGCGTCTACGCATCATGGTGGTCTAAATAAACTCAGCCTGCCTCAAAAAGACTCCTTCATACCGTTTGGTTATTATCATATGTATGTCACGTACAATGTATATTCGGAAAATACCGTACTGTACTGACAAAGAAAATTTCACTCTGTGGTAGGAGAACAGAAAGCTATAAACACTCAGATTGAAGTTTTGAAACCCGTTGATAGATCGTTAAAACCATTGACTCTGATTTTGTACGTACAGCATTGACTCAGATTGGAGTTATGTACTAATCACTCGGAGTGGGTGGTTATGTGGCATACGGCACAACGTAAATTTCATCTAAAAGGGTACTATTTATTAAATTATATAATTATGAATGGCTGTTCGAGAAATTTTTCAATTGAAAGTAAACTTCATAAGTGGGGGAAAAACATCATTAAATTAGTTTATTAATGATTCAAAGAAGTTCTAAAATTGCAGAGAATTTAAACTACCCAATTTTTTGCAACTTCCATTTTCCTTCCAAAATCTTAATTCGGGAGCTGACAATTTCAATATTTTACTGATATAACAGGAACAACAGTTTTCAAAAGCGTACTTGTTCTTAATATATACGTATGTATTAACTTGGTACCTATGCCGCCCATCAGTAGTAATAAGGACAGCAGCGCTTCAGTAACTCGATTATCTCGCACCGAAAGAGTAAAGACCATTTAGTGTGGACTTTGGAGAACGGGGAATCTATGTACAAGGTGTGTTCCCGCGCAAGATCCCTTGCGCGTAGCAACAGAAAGCTATGAAGGAAGAGTTAAGAAAAGATAAATAATTATCAGCGAAGGAGACATTAAAATAGAAAGAAACAAAGTAGGCATGAAAAATATAAGTCCCAAAAGCCTAGCTAAAGCTGAAGTAACCTAACAGCGTCCATGCCTACTCGTATCACCAGAGTATCACTATTCTGTCTATTTACAATGCATTTACTGTAGACCACAGCTCACTGAAAGCTCGTAGGAGTGCGCTGTAAGTGATGCTTCTAATTAAGATAGAAGAATCATTAGATTTATGACCCGCTGGAGCAGAAAATCAACTCCAAAATTGAAGAATTTGACAAAGATTTCCCAGGGCTTAGCGCTGTTTCTCGTTTTTGGCCGAAAATTGTGGCATTGATTAAGAAGCACAGTGTTGAAGAAGGCAACAATTTCTGTGAAAGGGTGGAAACAGAAGATTGCTCAGCTCTATCCAACGAAGCTGCAGAAGCAGCATATTCTCTGATAGACCTAAGATGACCGAGTAAAAAATAAAAAACAATATCCTGAGTTGTACTGCTCCCACTTTCATTTTGGCCTCTGATTTGAAACATTCCAGATTTTTAGAAACAGAGGCAATTGCTATTTTTATTATTTCTGTTTTTCCACGACCTTGCTACTGAAACATAACTTAACGTGAGCTGATTATCATTAACTTTCGTTATATCCTTAAAGAATTAACGGATTAACTGTAATTAAAATAGTTTCTTTATGAATGGGTTTATGATCAACGAAGTTAACTTTTAGATTACTGATGCCCACAACTGGAAACAACCTTGTATGAAAAGACATATATACACATAAACCTGAAACTAAATACTGATAAATTAGAAAGCAAAGTGCCAAACCCGAGTAAGCACTGAGCAATCCATGCAACGTCACAGACGCGATGTTGTAGGAAGCTAAAAAAAAAGCCAGAAAATCCCAAGAAGCTGTTGGCCTGCAGTCGTCAGGTCCCTGGGAACGACCGAGACGCCGATAATTGTATAGTTCCAGGTGCCCACATGCGCACAGTGAACATGTTGTAATGTGGCAACATAGCGTGCCGTGGTCACATATATTTCACATGTCGTGATTTACATGAACAATTTATGCGTCATGGTTCACGTGCTTGACTTTCCTGTCATGATCGGCGTTCATAGTTGCCGATTCATAGAGCGAAGCAGCGGTTCACGAGTTTTTCTGCATGTTCTGAGTCAAAGGATATGCTTCCTTGCCTTTTCTCACATTCATACTTCACGCTGGCTGTTCCACAATCGCACATCTCGAGTCTGGGATTAATGCTTTTGTGAGTCGTGACCCTTAAATGGTGTTGATGTGATATGAATTGCATTAATGGTTCACGTGACACAATTCTCAAGAATCACGACCCCGACGGCGTGGCGTTGCTATGAGGTGTGCAAGAGACGTATCCGTGCTACGCTTCACGGCATGACTGGCACACGCTCCAGAGGGGAGAGGGCGGAGCGCATCACGTCTCAGAACGAGCATTTAGTGTGGGAGAGGGACGCTCAGCCCATGCTTGGGGCGCCCTTAACGCTTCACTGGTCTCGACTTTGGGACCTCGACTTCAGTCGTGGGCATCTACTGCCTTAAATGTTCTCTACGCAACAGTAAATGTCGGCAAATGTTCTGTACGTAACAGTAAATGTCCGCAAATGTTCTCTACGTAACAGTGAATGTCGACAAATGTTCTGTACGTAACAGTAAATGTCCGCAAATGTTCTCTACGCAACAGTGAGTGTCCGCAAATATTCTCTACGTAACAGTAAATGTCGACAAATGTTCTCTACGCAACAGTGAAGGTCCTAAAATGTTCTCGGGTATAATTAAAAAACATGTGTAAGCGCCTCGTATACTACGTATACGTTTTATGTATAAATACGTTATTAGGAAAATATTTGTACAGAAATTCAATCATTTATGTGTCACACAGCCTCGTTAGTCCCTCCGACACACCAGGTATCGGGCCAATATTGGCACTGGAACCACCAGTTCAACTTCCGACCTTAGTTTTTGCTGCATTTTCTTTTGGTTAATTCCACCGTACAATAAGTATATCTACTCTAAAATTTTCATGCAATCAACCTCTTATTTCACGTTCGATAATACCAAACCTTTGAAAATACGTAAAATGGTGCCTGGTATATGTACACCAGCAGCAACGACAATAAAAAATTTCTCCCCTTCAATATATCTATTTGAGCCAGTAGCAACACTGACCGCTAAAGTAGGGGCTTACTAAGGCCGATGGTATCTAAAATGTTATCTGAATATTCTTAGCGGTCAATGAGAAAGTTTTCATCGGGAAATATTCTAAGTTCCAAGGCCTCAACTTGACCCAACGAGGAGGGAGCGCGCACAAACAAAGTTAATTATAATTCATCCTTACTGACTCAAACAGCTCTTATATGAACTCAAGAGTTTACAGAGTCTTGTACTTCAAACAAATTGTTCTATCTAATTCTTTTTGAATACTTAAGCAAAAATGGCCAGTACCCTGCATAAATTCCTTTCGAACATCCCAATGGTCGTGCATAGCTACAGAGTCGTTAATTATCGTAGTAATTGCAATAGTTCCCTATGCATTCACATTAGGAAGCGGACAAGGGCACTCCACTCGACCGTGGAGGATTTTTTACAGCGTTCCAATAAAGAGATCCATGGACACAAAGAGACCTATGCAGTGAGAGATGAGTATTCTTTGCACCACTAGCGACATAGTTCACAGGAGATTGAGGCGGTCTGGGGGCGGCCTTCAGCCTCCAACTAACTTACGGCAGGACACAAGTGAGACCATAATATAGACTTCGAAACTGAAAGCTCCTTGGAATTTACGCGCAGTCACTCAACAAGGGTGAGAACAAATGGTGGATAGTAATTTTAAACGTATTTAAAGGGGTACTTTATGGAGAAAAAGGTTGTTGTGTGATCGAAGAGATACGATCCTAAACATCTGAGCTCGATGAAAAATTCAATTCAGCTATTACATGAAGCCAATTTTTATTAGAATTTGATGAATTTGGTATGATAAACACGACCAAAAATTAAATGAGTTTTGAAACGGGTATGATAATTTGAGGGCTCTTCTGAAATCAATTCAGCTTCGTCAGTAAAAATAAATTAGAAATATTTAATATTTCTCAAAGTTTATCATTCATATATTAATATGCTGGAAATTACTCAAATGAGCTAAAAGTCTATCAAAGGAACATTTACAAGGGAACGATCTGAATGCCTGAGGTCCACAGTTTGCAAATGAAAGGCGAAAATTAAATAGCGTCTAGGCAAATTAGTTCATGTTTTTGTGTCGACAGACCGCTAAAATCTATCTGCTGTTCATCATACTCCTGTACAGTTTTCATTTCTTAAAAGAGCATGCTTTTCTGCACGAATTGTATCAAGTACATGACATAAAAATTCCACGTTACTAGAGTTGTTCCAGATTTTTTGACACTTTAGTTAAAATAGAGCCAAATACTCTACTTCAATTTTGGATGCTCGCGTTCACATGTTGTATCCTGTGCTTCAATACCTCCAAAATTATGTCATAACCGTTGTCCTGCATCAGTACGTAGCTTCTAAGTTCTTCGATTGATTTATAGTTAAACTCATTTCAGGAAACTCATGTAACACATTTTAAATAGCATTATGAAATTCAATCGGCTCTTATGAAACGTACCCTTGTTTAGCATAGGACAAACACCCCTTATTTATTTTACACATCGCGAACTCCCATAGAACAAAACAATCCCTTTTAGACGCGGAATAGCCGTGAGTCAACACTTCTTGTAATTCTGAAGTGCCAGTAATTATCACAGTCATAAATAATCAGAACACAAAAATTACACCCCAGAATGTCTTGTTAAGGTCACCAGATCACGCCTAACAGCCACCGTATTAAATTCGAACAATTCCGAGTTTATGCCACGTCTGGTGGGCTCGACCGGTCGTCAGGTGGCCTGCTGCACACAATGAACCATCAAGTGTCATGGCTACATGAACTCTGTCACCATTATGGCGAGCAGCGACTCATTCCATGCATTATGCTCGAGAATAGGACAAAAAGTCGTAACATCGGTCGTGTTCCCTACAAATTGTTATTTATTATGAAAAGAGTGTTGTATGGGTAGGGTCACTCCTATTGTTCGACGTTACGGTACACTCGTGTTGCCCTTGTTGCATGTAATCATGTTAGCATAAATTTTCCATGGGCGTAGTACATTTTTCGTACAAGGGACAATTTGATATTTTGGTTTCATTTAACTTTTTAACATATAGAATCAAGCATACAATTTATCCACGCAAATCACACGTTGAATCTGCTATTTATATATTTCAATCAATAATAAATAAATCATAAAGGAGCATCTGATCCTCAAGTTTCCTGAGCATAATGTTCGAACTTTAAACTTGTCTGTCGTCACTTGTTCTAAATGAGTTGCTTATCAAATTTACAGTGAAAAGCTATTGGTCTACGAGCTTGAAATGAAACATATCGTTTTCATACATCCACATCCATTTATAAATAATAACATTTCGAGTAATTTGTATATTTCCAGCAACGTAAACGTGAATGCTTGATTTAGAATGTTGAACTAAACCAAACAAATGCGATTATTTCGAGAGTGCTCAAAGACCCCAGTTCGCAAAAGAAAAGCGAAAATTAAACAGCGTCTATGCAAATTAGTTCATGTTTTTGTGTCGACAGACCGCTAAAATCTACCTGATGTTCATCATACTCCTGTATAGTTTTCATTTCTTAAGAATGCTTGCTTTTCTGCACGAATTGTAAATCAGTTTGCTCGAATACTCACTGAGGGTGAAAAATTTAACTCAATATATTGTATTAAAGTAGTCTAGTTATGTTTCCTCGGCAAGATTTCTAATAACTTATGCTCAGTTACATTTCGATTAGTATTCTCTTTGTTTTTGTAAGACAATGCGAAGACATTCCTCCTCCTAGTTGCATTGATTTGAAATTTATATTTCGTAGAAATTATTATATCAATATTTTTCAAACACCCGTGGACGCCTCTTATTCTACAGTTTCATTTCGATTTCAGCCTGAAATCCAAATTGTGCAGCGTAAACGGTACTTGTACTGAACTCTTCATTATCTACATATTTTGCAATAAAAACTACCGGGAGTAGAAAATTACTCGGCTCCATATTTTTCACCCTGAACAAAATTGATTGAAAAACGATCGAGACAGCCAGTATGCCACACTCCATATGCACAGTCCACATTGTTGAATTAACTGCGATTGTGATTCACTGGTCTGAACTGAAGCACGAAAAGGATTAGATCCCCCGTCGATGTCTTTACCTGGCGATACTACAACAGGGTCCTGGAAAAACGTATGCTGAATCCGTCATGTGGTTTTATAAAACAAATTTTAAAGTTGAAGTGCATGTTGATAAGTCTTTCATTTTAAATATTTAGGATTAGTTCTTAGAGTGCATGATTTTTTTAAATATCATCAGCAGTATACTGTCAATCCAATCTCTACTTTTCAAGCAGTTTTCCATTTCAGTATTTTTGCAAAAATTGATTTCTAGAGAGCATAACTCTAGGTTTGTTTGCGAGCCGTCCATGCCCTCCCGTCGCAGTTCATTGAGAGCAGTCGTCGCATGCGTACGCCAAATTTCGAGACACGTTCAAAACCAATTCCCGAAAAAATTCCCTCGGTTCCAAGAAATTGTTTTGCATTTGTGCATCATGCGAGTGCCAAAAGGGAACAAAGGCGCTCGACGCAGGTAAGTGTCGGTCTTGGCAAATCTGTAGGTCCATATCGTGACTGAAGGATTATAGAGACCGGACTGCGATGCAAAAACACGTTCATCAACGTTTCGGAGGAGAATAAATCAGATTTTTTGAAGTATAGCATTATTTTCTTTCCACATTAAAAAGCATAAAGTTCTCCCTGATATTTGAAAAAAAATACTATCATGAACTGCATCCTACTATAATACTTATCTCTAAGTATGCTCGAGAATACGCCTCACTTGCATTCACATTTCTTCAGAAAATTCAAATATACTGTACACAGAAGGCAAAAACTTCAGAGAAAAAATGTCTCAACCTATTCTGATAAATATAAAAAATACGACCCAGAAATTTGGCAGGTATTATGAAAATTGCCAACATTCCTGGGTGCTGAGAGATGGTAACGAGTTGCGGGACGTGACCTTCGTCGACACGCGGTGAGGAAACCAAGAGCAATTCGTAGGGTTGCGCCTCACGATAACTCCACCAACGGCGCGTCTTGACTCCTACATGGCGTCATTAATGTCATCATGAGTGTTTTTGAAGCCACGCTCATCAGGAGAGGACCGAGTTATAAAGGCAGTATGCGCATTGTGTACTGTGAAATCTGAATATTTTAAGCATATCGTCTCCTAACTTTATGGATGAAATACTTCAGACCACTCGAGATCTCATTACGATTAAAAATCTGCACGATTATTGACTGATTACAATGATTTCAAAAAACTAAGGAATTCTAGATTGATCGGAGTCATCACGAATTCTTTGTCAAGTAGCATTTTGCAAAAAAAATCTTTGCTGAATATACTACAAAATTAATGGAATTCTCTCCACGCTACGGCACTCGGCGTAATGATGTGATCAGACACTATGGACTCCACGTCACAATGAGCATTCAAGTGTTATGGATTTCCAAGAGCTAAAAGTTTTACCGAATGAGTAATTAGAGCATGAGAAGCAATGCGATGAGAGATAAGCACGATTTATTTATCGCGAAGATTCAAAATGCGTTAAAAAGCAGCAAAAAGAATAGAAACTTTAAACGAATTACGTTTCGTTCATATGCGGTGTAAGCTGTACTTCCTTGTTTTAAATAACGGATCATCGGTAGCAAAATCAATACGAACACTTAATAATATTGCGAAAATTGTTCGCTAACGACAGCGGTGCCTCGTTACATTTTCTCTGCATAGTGTCTCAAGTCTTGAAAAGAAGTTTAGGTTCCACCACGCTTTCACGTGTCAACGAACGAAAGTGCAATTGAGTAAACTGAAACCCCAACGCACATGCTCCCATATATTTTCTTGCTAATGCTTCTTGGCACAAGAACGTAAAATTTTATACTCTCTCAATAAATGCGTGTAAGTAAGTTGAATCATTGCAAAGAACTATCCGTTCGCTAACTGTTTTAAAATTTCTGAACCACGACGTCAGACCAAAAACTCCTTCCTCTATCAGTCATTGCCGGCCCATGCAAGCAGTTCCGATTTGGAAATTCCCCTACGGGCGTGCGCGGCCTTTGATCTCCGGTTGGTGTTGGCTGGCGCCTGCTCTCACTCTCTCAAATTCTTATCCCTCATTGTTTGATTCTGTGTGACTATAAATTAAAGAATCGCTCGACCGAAACCTGGTCCGTCGACCCTTACTCCCTCTCACGCAACGGAGAGGCCTGACTACGCTTCCCGTTGCGTGCTCACAGTGAGATAGTTTTTTAAATTGCATCTGTGTGTTACCTAGGTGCAAAACTTGCCCTTGCTTTGGCTTCGTATTTTATTATCATTATCTCCAACAACGACATCTTATACGACACTTGCTTCGAAACTGTTCCTTAGCACGCATTTTACGTTCGTTTTGAGTGTTGTTTCAAAAACGATGGGAAATGCGAACGTACAGCATATTCTGTTTTGCGGCTTTGAAATTTTTCCCCAAATTAAATTGTATTGATACTATCGTTGCTACTTCAAGATGGCCACCGTACGTTCAGATCTTTGAATTTTTGGTTAATAAGATTCACTTAATTTTCATAAATCTATCCAGATATAAGTACATTCATATTCGTATCAGTTCAAACGCGTATTATTCTAAAAGTAAACAGTTTTAAGAAGCACGCTGTCCTTGTGTCCCGCATTAACGTGAAACACATGCTAATGGAACCGTTTCGAAGCAATAGAAAAACTATGAAAGACAAATCGTAAAACGATTCATTCCTGACGGGCTTGATTAGCGTTTTGGGTAACTGCGTTTTAATCCTCACATTGTTCATTATTTTAAGAGAAAACTAAGCGAGCCAGTAACCGAGTACATGGGAGAGTGCCATCCATTCTCTGGGTAATACGTCATCGCTTTACTTGGGAATTTGCCAAGGTTTGGTTATCGAAGTCATCTTCGAGCGCGTGACCTATTTGCGGGTAGAGCCTTGTAGCTCAACTGGGGCTGATGTGTTGCCAAGAGGAGAGACGAAACTTGGAATGTCGTCCACAAGAATCGCACCATTGCTGAAGTAAAATAGCGCTCTTAATGAATACATTACTGCTAAGCGTACAAATACTGGCGTCATCCCAGTACATGAGAAAGATAGCAAGAAATGGAACATTTTTTACATAGTTGGAAGCTTCAAACTGGCCCTCGCTTGGCCTCCTCGAAATCTGAAGTCGGAGTAAATGGATGATCTCTCCGCGAAATCAGCCAAAAATCTACATTAGCTCGGTGAATCGAGATCACCGTCACTACTCGTTACAGCATATTCATTTCACTATAATTATATTAACTTAACCTATTCACATCGGAGTTTAAATTTGTGACTAGAGTCAAGGTAATGGAATATACAAGTAACAAAAGGTCACCCTACGTCAGGATGTACTTGATCGACTTTTTAGCCTCTAAACACTATAACTATTTCAAAATATTGACTCTTGTAACTCTCATTAAATTTTTAATTCTAAAACACAAATATATAGTACAAATTATAGAATAATAATGTAAATGCGGAGCGCAGTCGAGCGGTAATGTAGACTATGACTTGAAAGTCGATTGCTCTTGTACAATTTGAAAGTTTCCCCAGTGTTTTTCATTCCATGACAACTTACGTACAATTAAATTGTTTATTCTAGTAGCATTGAAGTTGAATTCAGATATCGCATAGTTCCAATATTTCAATGTGTTAAACTGAAATTTCGTTTGAGATTTTATAGACTAATAAATTTGCATTGGTTCCATCTTTAGGTATTTTCTTTTTTGTATGTTTTGCATAAGATAAACTCGGTTTAACCAAGATTTCCAAGTAATCTTATTCGTTCCTCTTACCTTCGATTTGAGGTGATATTTCTTTTGGAGCGTGAATTCAAATGATGCGCCAAGATTTAATTAGATGTAGTCAACATCATTAATTTTTTCATAACCCTAAGAAAATTAATCACATGTCCATACATCCAGCTTTCAATTTCGATGCCTCATTTCGGAAGTTCAGTTCTGTGACTTCAGAGAAGTTGTGTTGCGGCTCTTCGCCAACAATGTGCGACAACTGGGACATTCTTGATAATCATGACTACCGACCTCGACAATTTTCAACCTGTTCTTCTACCACAAAAGCTACCAGAAATTCCGCGTAGTTCTAATCTGAAACATTTCGCCACCACAAACAGTACTGAACGTCAAATTTTAATCGCGATACTTCAATTCGTCAGCGCACACTGAGCTTTTATGACCCAGTGATCGTATAAACTACGGAGCCTGGGGCAACATCGTATCGCACAGGTGAGCACTGTATGAACACAAGGCCTCCAATTGCCGCCGACGACGCCTTGCGCGAAGTAATTACGACTACGGAGCGCGTGACCGACTCGGTGGACACGTTCACAAAACGACCACAAATACGTCCTCGAAAACTCGACCGGAAATTAGAATTGCAGGAGACAGCACGACCAGGCCCTGGATTGTGTTGCCTTACGCTGAAATTCATGACACCAAGGTGAACTCGATTCTATGTCGCTGTTGTTTACTCGTGCGAAAGTCAAGAAAGAAGTATTTTCTTGGGGGCATACAACTTTGAAGCATAGAAAGCGGTGGCAAGGTACTGAAGAAATCGTACGTTACGGAGAGTGTAAAAACTGACATCAAGATAGCATAAACTTTAATTTTCAAGTCAAAAAATCCATTTCATTTCTCTCCCCATACTCGCATATCGCGTAATGTCGCTCATGACACATCAATTTTGTTTTCAATCAGACAAGGCAAACTGGCAATCGGGCACGTGGCCCATGAGAAGCAAGGAACTGGAGGAACAGATAAGAGTTCTCACAAAGGGGAGAAAGGCGCGGTAGAAAATGGATTCGCCGAGTAACAAGGACATGTCACTGCAAGGGCATCGATTTCGTCACAGAGCGATCTACGAAGGTGTGAATTAACGCTAACTCACTGAGGTCAGTATGCTGTAACAGGATGTTTAAAATGACGGGGAATTCCAAAGAGTTGGAGTGAAAAGGGCGTTTAAAACTTTTGATCCTACTACACTAGATTTCCTGCAGTTTACCCAGTTTCTTAATTAGCACAAGGAAAGTATTCGAATTGGTATATGACCCTGTATACATATATGAACTCATTTATTACCATTAAAAACCTAACACTTCATCCATCCAAACACAGGTAGGAAAAATTCAGTGGTGTGTTCCAGTGTTCGAAACCAAACCGTCGTTCGAATGACGACTGGTAAGAATCAATCCGCCTAATGCAACATTTCACAAGTGTTTGTGGAACCTGAGCAATAGTCGAAAATTTCTGACAGTTTTGTTTTCCCATCGAGCTCAATCAAATTGAGTAAATTTCATGACCTGTCTTTTGAGCTCAGCCAAGTTACTGTCACGACCTCTTCATGCACGTTCCCAAGATGGTCGGAGTTGTGACACCCTTTTATGCTCGGAAAACACAACGACTGGCAGCTTCGGGTCTCGATCTTCAGACTTCACGAGAGTCAAGATTGCGGATCACCTTCTCTGCCAAGCGATTGAATGCGTCAAAGCAATAGGGATGTTGTGGTTTATGCCTTAGAAGCGAGCTTTTGCTAATGCATCAGGCAAAGCATATACGAATATCAATACTTGTGTGTTCACTGTTTATACATATTTTAAACCTTACGTTGTTTTTACGCATTATATGCAGTTCACAAAGCTTTGAAATCAGTAACGAGGTGCATACATTTACACCTGAGTATATTTCAAGTTGTTTCTATAGCGAGATGAAAATTAAATTTAGAATCAGATTCACTAAGACTTCGAGCTCACAGTTTAGCTTATGAAGTGTGTAATGAAGTATCTAGGAAACGTATCATATGTTGAAGACTTCCAATTTTATACCAACATTAAGATCCGATATTTTAAGACAGCAAAAATTATGAGACAATTGACCTTCTAAAAAAAGTTCTGATAATACAGGTTCACTACTCAATAATTCATAAGAAAGACTCAAACTAATGCGCTGAGTGAGAAACTCTAAATAAAGGCTTTCGTGTGTATTCTCAATAAGCATCATCGATCTTTGTAGATTGAACAAGTAGAATATCAATACCAATGACCACAACGTTCAGTGTTCAGAACACACCCAAAACAATACCACCGTAGGGTAAGACGTCTTTGAACAAGACGCACGATCACGCATCCCCAAGTGCCCCTTGCATCATGAGGCGCTGACGCATTTAAGGAGCGAAGGGCGGCCGTTCCCACGACGATACACATAATTAGAGCAGTGCTTATCGCCCAAGTATCTACGTCGCCGTGACCGCGAGCGGTGTTGCCATATTGCTTATCGCTCTCGTAAATACTTGTGGCGTGGCCACACGCACGAATCATGCCATGACTTATTGTACAATAGAGACATTTTCAAACTGACGATATCGACTATTTTTCTTGTTGAGATGATTACACAGAGTCTGATGTATACATGAGATAGCATTATTACTAAATTCATAAACTAGATGGTCATTATTGAGTTAAGATACTGTTAAATCATAGTTTTGATATAGACGATATCAATATTAGTTATTTGTTTTCCGGATGCAGCTTATAGTTTTTATATCTAAATAAATTTATGATTGAATTTCAGTTAACATTATTGAAATGTTACACCAGTTGCACCAACGTTGTGATCATAAACAGAAGCTCACACTGGCCAAGACCGCTGTCTGAGAATATGCGGCTTTTTTTTTTGTGCATCTAACACTGTGCAAGAGCTAGTGTGTGTGAAACCTTGAAAATTTATGCAATAAATTTATTTATGCACCCATATTTTGAAATATCGATACCTCATTGTGTTTAGACTTTTGAAGAACAGATGTCTTACATTCATGGGCGCATCATTTGCGATTCAACTCTTTTTCATTCTCTGTTTCAACAAGAAACAACATTAAGCTGTGCAAAGGCTCAAAATATTTCGTATGAATGAAGTTTTTTTGTTACAATTTGAGGTCTATTTTATGTATAAGAGATTCTAGGTTGAAATAAGCCATCTTTGCTCTACAATTTTTTATTTTAGAATGTATGTACAAAGATCACACAATAGTTTAATATTTAACTTTTCGTGCTTAGCATAGAATTAAGAATCACATTTTGAAATTTCAATGCGATTTAAACTCGTAATTTTAAGGTTGTAGTTTTACTGATCAGAATCAGAAGTTTCATTGCGACTTCCACATTTTAATTTTAAGGCTGTAATTTTACTGATTGAAACCCCAATGTGTCATCCTCTGTATGTGAGTGATTTCGGAATAAACGATTTTTCATTTCCTTTTTTTCTTTTTCATAGAGCACCGACAAAATATCATTTTTTATGTAATCTGTTAACTAAAAGGACGTACATGTTTATAGTTCTTTCAATTTGCAGCATACTTTTTCCCCTTTAGAGTAGAAATATTCAAACTATTTCAAACTACAAGAAATCTAATTTGAGCCTTCAGCAACTTTAAGGGTAAAAATTTTATGTTGAGAAAAATTCAGTGAAATTGCTCTTGACTTGAAAAATGAAAAATTCAAAAATTAAATACATGAAATATTAAGTACAACTGTGCTCATCCATGAATTTCAACATACAAATAAGGCGTTGTAATGAAAAAAAATATATAAAACGACTTCTATCCGCCCATAGACACAGCAATCTTACTTCATTAATATCCAAAACGCAAAGTTTTCATAGCAGAAAGCAGCAAAATTACAATTCTCCCGACAAATTCGAGTTTCTGAGATAGATACGAGTACAGTAGCAAACCTTTTGCTGACAAATTTACAATACACTTATGCGCTATACGATGTTCAATATTTAAAAAAAGCGAGATCAAAACAGAATATAAAGCAACATTATCGGGCGCACCGTTGCCGCCAATTACCCATCACCTTCACGTGTATTCACTGCTTATATTCAGCAGCGTTTTGCCGAGTGAATGCAATTCTTTCATGCGACACGAACAAAGCTACGCTTCTTTCTTTTTATATCGATCATATTCCAGGATCGGCGTTGCTCAAAGAAAATTCAATAGGCTCCATTGTATCAAGTTCAAGCTGCGCTGGAGACCAAAAAGATATCTGATGCCTTTTGTGAGACGGAAACGATCAGCAGATTTCCGGAAGAAGGTATGAAAAATCTTTTCTTTTCGGAGACATGTGTCAAATTGTTGTGGTCGAGTTAATTAAATTCATTGAAACATAGTTAGATATTCCAACCAGGACGCTTTATAAGTCACTACCTATTGATGTGAAATTGACATTTGAGTCGAACTTGGCGAATTAATTTTAATCTTAAAATTAATTCGTTAATCTTAAATTTACTACTTAAGATATATATAATCGTTTTCAGCATTCCTAAGCGCAGAAACTCCTAACCGATTAGGTTTTTGGATCCAATCTAATAAACAAGAATGTTGATGCTGTGGGATACCAGCTACTACCTCCAACGGGTGGTTTGATTAGTAAATTTACAATTAGGATCTTATTCACGTTAGAATGAACTCCGTAGTTCAAAAATTACGTATTTTTAGTGTCATAAAGCATAACTAAACTTAAAAACTGTGCAGAAACATATTTCAAAAATTACAATTTAATCATTTCACAGACGCTGACAGCTCATTACATGAACTCATTCGAACTAACGAATAACTTTCAAATGCCGTAACCTTAGAGTAATTTTTTTACAACATTATCTTTGAGGTATTACTTTTTCTATTCCAAATCAGCAGTGCATAAAATTTTACTCGAAAGACATAACTGATCATGATCGGTTTTGAATAGGGAGCCATGGCAACTAAATACCAAAGAACTGGCAATTCATTTGGCACAGGCTATTCGAAATATATTACAAAGAAGGCACGTTCATGTAACAATCAGGAAGGCTGAAAGCCCGCCATAGTTTTCCGTGCATTGAGATCACGTCAAAAGGCTCACAAAAGGGCATTGAAATCGCTACAAACGACGCGCCGGCTCTGATGTTCAAATTTGCCGCTAGGGTGCTCGAGATGGACGCTTCAGCCGTCCTGCCACTGCTCCGTTACCTTCACAAAAGAAGCTATAAATTAACCTTCAGCCTTATGGATGTGACGTCAGACATTCACTTTGATCTTTAGGGGTGTCATAGAGGTGTTTAGGTTCTGAAATGGTGTCCTATGGTGACGGTTTCGCAGTGTACAAAGGAGACAATGATATTTTTAAACTATTTTCGAAACTAAGTGGTTTCTAGAACGCTTTCAATGGGGTTTTCTGAAACAAAACCTGGTTTTCGACTCGGGATTAAATTTTTTGCTCCTTCTTCCTTCAGTTTCTTTTTGAAAAATAGTGCGAGTTGTTCGTTAGCAAGACAACATTGTATTTAATTCAAGTTGAAGTAAGATAAAAAGTTGGTAACGTCTAAACATGCAAGTCTTACATTATTCCATCGAGTAATCCTAATAAAATGCACTATAAACAATCATTTTTGATTGATACTTTGCATGAAAACTTCTATAGGAACAAAATAAAAGCTACCAACATATCAAATAAAGAAAGAAACTTTTCAAGCATCTGACGCAGTTTGAAATTAAAAACAAAACATATAAGATGACATACTATAATTTTTGTTAAAATTGACACCACACCTTGTGTAATCGGCTATCATTCTAGTAAAAGAAATTAATAGTATTTTCTAACATCTGGACAAAATCCGATACAACCTAGCAGCACCTGTCTATAATAAAACGTAACATATCACGGAAGTACGGTGGCGTTTTCATTGTTATATGACAACCCAAATCGATTCGGAATTAAAATCGATTCAGAAGACCTCCTAGCGGGAGTTCAGATGATGTTTTTAGTTTGACAACTCCGATGAAATACGCCATTCAACCAGCAATTCTTTCTTTTCATGTACAAGAGTGAGCCATAGCAGTAAAAACTTTTATTTTCTTTTGTAAATGATGTTGCTTTAGACGAGTACAAAATTCACTACAATAGCGTCATGCGCCATGTAGAATCGACAGTGTTTCTTAGATCGCAGTCGACACCCCTCAAATTTTTAGGACGAACCGAGTCTTTGGAATGAGCTTACTTCCTCGAACTTTCTGATGCTCTGAAAGTTAACTTGCTTTGAAATTAATGCGCTCTCGGGATAAATATTTTCACGATGTATAAATCTTGAAGCCCTAACATACCCTGGCTTTGATCATATTTTACAGTTTTCTTGCAAAATTATCAGAATAGGAAGGTTACACTCTGCGTTCTCAGCATCACCACTGTAAAGTTGGTGAAATTTGAATCGGAAATTACTGAGTGAGATTTGCATATCACTATGTATTTAGAAGCGCCACGACTCGTGGACTCAAACTGTACCTCAGCACTTGCCAGCGTGCAAGGCATTTTATATCCCGTAAGCTGTCAATAAATTAAATCTCGCATTGTTGCCTTTTCCTTCAATTTTTCCTCGAAATATGTTCGTTAATTTTCAACAACACTGAAGAATTCCTTAATGCCTGCCTTGTCCCTAAAATGTCCATTCAAAAATTGAAAGAATTCAGGAGTGGTCGTAAATGAAAAGTGTACATGATTTTCCCAGACTACTTTGTAAACTAACTAGCAATTAATTCATCCACATCAGTCTCAGTCTCAGTCTCTGACTTGCGATGTATCATAAAATCATCTAGCGGTCCAAAGGGCTGTCCCTTGCATGTAAATGAAGAGTTGCTGCCGAGTAAAGAGGTTAATAGAGAGAATAAAATGCACTAAGTACGGTCTTAAAAACCTCAAATGGCGGTAATCCGTTTAACGAGTTTGAAAATTTGCATGGACTCAATCCCACCATTAAGCGATTTTATTAGACCTTTTAGAGAACAGTTGAGTGAAATCTTAAATGACGTTCGGAGTTAAGTGCATAGACCTTGTAATTTTTCCCTAATTTGACCAAGAATATTATAGTTGTTCTACTCTGATAACTTACTTCAAAACTTCCGTTTGTTCTTACAGAAAAGATTAAATGCGTACAAAGCTGAGAAGGCAAAGTTAGCTCATAATTACAACAAGGAAACATAGTTCGCTGCCTATTTGTATAGAACCTAAAACTGCTAAAGGTGACTTGAGAAATCAACATATGTACTCATCCAATGTTCCTGTGCATTTAGTCAAATGTATTAATTATGTTTCATTACCTTTTCTGAGCATTATATCACAAAGACTATTTAATATAAACTCGCTTTCATTATAATTATTAATGTCCTCAAGAAATACCTCATCAACACAAATTTGAATAACTATTGTTACTTCGTAATATATATTTCATAATTGGACATCAACAGTTCTATAAATCCAATAAACATCACTGAGGACTCACATTTTTTGACGAAGCTCTTCTTGTGAAACTTATTGGTACTCAGAAATTTATTTTCATTCTAAGCAACCAACCAGTACATACGGGTGTTTCGTTCCCTCACCTGCATGCAGCAGTTTGAGGCAGCAGATCGTGACTGCTGAACAGCGTCAGTATCTTAAGGACTCCTAAAACGCGGATCTTCTTTTCACGAAAACGTTAATGCTGACCCCGTCGTTAGCTGGGAGCCACTCTGGCCTGACCGCAAAACTGTTTGCGGTTTCCACGCCTGCCGAAACTTTTCCAGCGACTACCAGGAGTGTCTTGTACGTTTCAGAACTCGCGAGAGCGTTCAACCGTAAGAAAAGACACGGTTAGGCTAACCAATTTTCCTCTCTGTAGTCAGAACGAATGTTCCTTGTATCATACTCATAGGATCCTGCGGACACTCAACTAGTTCTTAGTTCAATTAGTTCAAAATAAATTCAACAAAAACAAACACATACCCCTAGCTATTCTTTGGGCGGTAATTTAATTCATCCAAATGAAAGAGGAACACTTCGCTCTCATTTCTACCTCTTAAATCCATGAGTAGTTCTGAACACCGAAAACCAATGAGAAATAACAATGACAAATACCAACGAGGCAAATCGATATATCACTGCCTAGAACTACAGTCAATTCGAGTGGCCGGAAAATGAAGCAGGCAATGAGAAAGTATGATAACTCATTGAAATGCACCAGCAAGCGAGCCCTCAACACCGCACGAAATAGCAGGGTTAACAGCTCGAGACGTTCTCAGCCTCAGACGCTGGCCATGCTACATGTACTCGGCACAAGATAATTTAGAAGCCTTCAAGCACGACTGCTGCATGCATTTAAGCTGAATAAACTACCCTCGGTTAATTCTGCAACGCAATAACGAACGGCTCGAGCTCAGAAAAAACAAAAGTTTCAGACCCGCGAGTTTGAGGTACAAATTAGTGAATATTGTATCTAGAACATCTGATTTAGGACACAGTAACGCTGCTGCTGCCTTTTGGTGTAGCTCAATGTCATTAAATATTTGGGATAATTTTATCATAGAATTTACAAGTTTACTGCGAATTGATTCAGTAAAATTTCGTTTTACATTAAAATAAAGCAAGCTGTTACTTCTTTATCAAATTATTAATTAAGGCCTGTTTAATAAACATGTTCAAATTCAGCTCTACTTTCTCCCCGAAATATTTCATAGTATATTAAAATAGCAATCAACAGATATATCTCTTTGAATTGCAGATCTTTTTTGCGTTTATTGCCTATTTGGATTTCGCTAGTTTAAGTTCTTTACAACTTCAAGATAATTCTAGGCAGGAAAAGTTTCCTAAAATCGAGCAAATCTGTCGAAAGCCCATTCTGCACTACGCCACTCGCTCTAAAAATTATCATGAGTGAAATTACGCAGCCCTGTTAAGCTCCCCGAGCAAAACATCAGTCTCGTGGTACGAGTATGATGAAGGATCTCCCCGGGTATTAAGAATGGCCGCAATTCTAAGCTGCATTGAGTATACAAGTGTCCTTGCGTACACCTTATTGATTTCAAACCACTCTTGCATCAACTGATCTCGTGAACGATCTTCTCGACATCTAACTCGTCGTTCTAAGTGGTCCTATAAATGTTCTATTTAGTTCATATCTGGGGACTTAGCTGGCCAATCTAAATACCAGACATATCCTGAACGACTGTCATGCCAAACTATGGCAGTTCTAGTCCGATGACCCCGGCTGTTGTCATTCTGAAAGATAGGCAAAGCAACATGTCGTTCTTCATTCAGATACAACGTAAATGGTAAAACTTGGTAAACTGGTAGCCCACTGTAGCCACGCTGGTTCAGTTTGACGGATACCTCAGCTAAAGGACCCACTTCTGTGTAGATGAAACAGCCCCAGAACATGAAAGACCCTCCTCCTATTTGCATCGCCCTTTGTACACAAGCTTCGTTGAAGGCTTCATGAGGTCTGCGATGAACACGACGTCGGGCATTATTGTTATACGCTATAGAAACAGAATCGTGATGCAACAAAATTGGACTCAGGGAACATATGAAACTTCTACACTCCTCTGCAGTCTAACGTGCGTGTACTTTGGCCCAGTTTAAACGAGTGGTGTTGTGGGGAAGAGCTAGCATTGGCCGGTTACGAGCAACTGTGTTCCATATATCCATTGTATGGAGTTCTCTAAGAAGAGTTCGTTCACAAACAACAAGAGAAGGGCTATCATTGGCTTTTCGCAGTGGTTCCATCCTTGATGCTAAACGATTCAGCTCAACAATTTGGGACACACGGCGGCGGTTCTTATTGGTCAAAATTTTCTTCTGACCACAATTTTGTCTTGAATAGCCGTATGTACCGGATTGTTTCCGCTGTTGGTAGACCTACATAATAGAGCAGTATGAAACACCAGCAAATTCCGTTACTTCCTTCATTGGGTGGCCCTTAACCCGACTAAATGTAATTGCCCCTTTTTGTCATTCCAAGACTTCTTGCTTTCATCCCATCGTTGTGGAGCAACTAAGAAACAAGTCTATACCTTGCCAGCTCTGAATGAAGACTAATGCTTATTCAGTACTTGCATACAACCTAAGCTTCGGTCACTGCTTTGAAAACCCTTTGATGAACGTAGTAAATCCCTGAAACTCGAAAAATAATAGGTGACTAATTTCTTGTCTTAAGCTTATAATTCAGTGTGTAATTTTACAGTGTACGTGAAAACGCTGTGAACCCCACACACTATCTGCATATACAGTTTATAAATAGCATATATGCCGTGTATTTAATATAACCTACCATGAAAAGATGCTGATGTAATGCATAACCTTATGGCTGATTGTACACTTCTTTATGATTCAAGTTTATTTCTTAATGATTTGTTAATGAGGTATTGGGCTGCCAGCATTTCCCACCAACCCTCACGTTATAAAATCTGTTTTATCTCTTGCCATTGTCTTTTTTGGTGTAAATTTTTCCTTTTGATAAGAAATTAACTAAGAAAATAAGCGTATGAATTCATCAAAACATATTTTACAGACATACACATAACGAGTAGCGCAACGTGCACGATGCGCCCTGTTAGATGGTCTTGAATATGAATAACTTGCGTTACTTCCACGCTGCGCAATTAGTCAATTTTTAATGATTCAATAATTTTAAAGAGCTTCAACATTTCTATGAGAGCTTAACAAGAGGAAACAAACAATTTGATCTAATGAGCTTCAAATAAATTTCTCATTGCAAAACTTTACAGTAACACAGTTCTTGTGTAAAAATTATTCACGAACTTTGAGCCTGTGTATATCGGATTTAAAATTTGATTACATTTGTACAAAACCACGCACCTGCGAACTAGCGTAACTTCTTCTTCGGCCAAGGACGAGTTAACTCGTTTTGACCTCAAAAGAATTGCTGAACTTTGAGCGAGCCAATTCGCTAAACTTTGATATTGAATGAAAAGCATGAAATGAGTTAACTTGTCCTTCCTTAATTAACCTTTCCCGGTATAAATTGACTATTTCCTAGTTTACTTACACATTTAGATAACATTTTAAAATCCCCTGAATATAACATGCGTTCGAGAAAAAGCCTCCCGGGGAAAGGGTTAGCCCATTGCCGTCCTAATGGATTTCAAAATCAACTTTCATAACGATGCAGCAAGTTTTTAGTCACTTGAAAAGCTAAATGCAACCTCGTTGGCGAAATAATTTAGTCAGTGGAGGGTTGAGTCACATTACGCACAAATGCGAGCTGGTCGCAGGCTTTACGCACGTTGCACAAACTGGTGCCCGCGCTGCCCCACGTCGTCAAGAGAATTGCTTCCTTCCGTCAGACCAACGCCCAACCATCATGCAACATCCGTTACTTTTTATGACTAATTTTGCGCTTCGGAAACAGAAGAAATGGCAGCAGACCAGGCGCAATGGAGCCAATCGGCACTGGAAATCGAGTAGGTTGAAGAGATTTTGGTCTATGCATGTATACCTAAAGTCAAGCTTGAAATTTTTAAACAAGTGTCGCTCTGGAGTTAAATTCATTATGTGTCATTATCGGCTGTCTTACCATCCCAATTTCAAGTTACTTGTGGGAAATAATTGTTTTCAATGTTTCAAATGATGCGTATACCTTCAAGAGACGCTTGATGCAGTGAAAATTCAGTGCCGTAGTTTGTGGATATTTTCTACAAGCGATCGCAGCATGTAAGTTATGTAACTACTTAGTTCTACCCTACATTGCATGATCGTGTCAGAGAATGCGTGGCTAAGAAAATATCATGTCTCAAAAAATACAGCATAGCTTTCGTTCAATCGTAAACGACATTGACTGAAAGCATTTTCAGAATAATTTGTTAATAATACAATAATTTGTTGTTGATAGCGAAGCGAAACTTGGAAGTAAATTCATATTTTTCTTAATGGGCTACGGAAAAGTCTCTACCAGCGTTGCTTAAATCAGAAAATAATTTCCTTTTTTCGTAAGAAGTCTTATTGGGATGACAGTCAATCATTCAAGAGACATTAGAGGCCACATTATCAGGCTATAGCTCCCATCAATTGAGGAAGAAGCCGAAGCCTTCGAAGTATCATAATTTTGTTTTGCCAATAAATGGTTGCACTAGAATTCATTGCATTTCTCACGAACACGAAAATGAACTGGGCGGTTACATAAGTTATAGAGATTTAACGGTAATACGTTCATTGAATGAACGATCGCAGATGATAATATTATCATTGAGCATGAAATTAGATTGTGACTAATTTGGCTTGCCTACCAGCAACTAATTTATACAGTAGAATGCACGAATAGCAAATATTTGTTGCAAGTGAATTTCAACACTTTGACTACGATTCTCCACATATGTAAAATTACATGCCGACAAATATCTCTACTGTGAATTAAAAAATGAAGGATTTTGAATTCACAAATTTGGTTACTCAATTGATTTTCTTTCTAATCAGAAATAGCTTATTCGATTGATGAACACAAATTTGAAGAAAACTCGAAAATTTGTATTTATACATGATAGTGCTTTGGTTACATTAGGTTAGGTTATACGATTGCGTGTACCAGATATGACCCACTTCGGAGGCAAAGTGCTGAAACAGATGAGATTTTAGATCTTCGTAAATTAGTGATGCAGGGCACATGATCGTGAATTTCTACCTATGGTCTCAAATATTCTTGTACAATTTTAGATTTTGTAATTTAAGGATTCATGAATTACGGAGTTCAGTTATAGCTTGTGTGTTGGTAAGAAACTAATTTTTTTCCCAGAAGACATACTAAGGAAGTTTGGCAAGCGTTCCTAACCTAGCTGTGTGTTTACTTTGCACGTCCTTAAGGAAACAGTTCACGTCGTTTACGTAGGATACCAACGTCTCCTAATTTGGCCATCTACTATAAAAATAGAGCACAAAATCCAAATGAAATAAACCCAAGTATTCATGCTAAAGATCCAATTTTTATCATAGCCCACATTTGTGTTATAGTCACACAGTTTGGTCACTTTGATCCTTGTTTAACATTCCAATTTGTGTGTGAATGGGACGTATTCTCCGTTACAAGCTCACGATAAAATTGTAGTCATTTATACTTAGTTTTTCAATTGTTCTTGCTCTAAAAGGATTGCAGCTTCCTTACTTTGTATTCAAGCTGCGCTTTCAGCTGATCAAAAGGCCTATTGTTCGACCAATCATCATTCGTTTCCATTTTTTATAGAGGAAACGTACGGTTAACCACGTACGAATCTATTAGATTACTCATGTTTAGAAAGTCTCTCAGCGATTGCATGAATGTAGAAAAAATGCTCAGGGAAAGTGGGTAAAAACGATTATATTGAACGGCAAAAACGTGCTTCTGTCGGCACTGGAGCGAGGGGCATTCTCAGACCTCCCACCGAGCCCCGTTCGAGACCCACGCCAGACGTGAGTCTTTTGCAAGGAATTTTGCGCTCGAGCTTCCAGCATCAGCTGCGGGCGCGATAAAACGTGGTTTAACCTCAATTCACTTTCTCCGACTACGAAAAATGTTTATTACCACAAGCACGTTTTCCTGGAATGAGTTTCACTAATTATAACTGAACAGCAATCTTCAACTGCCAAGATTGCTGAAGTGTGTAGATTTTCTCGCGAATTCACTTGGATATGATTGAGTTTAACATTTAAGATATTACAGTGTATAATAAGGATAATTCTTCGAAGTACATACAAGAGAGAAGTTAAAATGGAACTCAGCGTGCAGCCTCGTTTAAAATACAGTTGATTAACATTCTTATTTATATTTATCAATCTATTAAAAAACTGGACTTTCAGTTGGCATCAAGGTGTCCTCTAACTCGAAACCACTGATTTCGTTGATAACTTCAAGTACATTGACTGAGAAGTATGGTAAAGTCAAATCCGATCAACAGGGTATCAAAGCATTTAAGCCTAAGATTATATTGACCACTACGTCAAGAAAAAGGCTACACCCAAATTCTACGAATGCCTTAGCAGTAAATATTAAAAAAATTATTAGCTACTTACATTAGCTACCAGTTGGAGCAATGCTTCGCGTACCCCGGCGGTCGGAGACGTGTAGCGATGAAGGTATACGATTTCGCCCCGCAGCATCCCAGATGAAGTGTTCAGGTCCAACACACTAAGGCGACGAAAAAATAAACTTCGGAATAAGCAGAAAGTTTTGCATTCTTTTAGCGGTATTATCAGGTACAAAACGGATCTCTTCTGATTTCAGGGGAAAATGTGAGGGCATATTAGGCATTTCACGCTGCAAACGTATTTCTTACGTGTCGCTCATTGAACATAATTTTTGGGGAGAGTTAGGTAGAGTAACTTTGTACAGTCACTGAAGGGGAATTTTTCAAAGAAAATGACTACAGAGAGTGCAAATCACGAAGAATCACATTTGTTTTAGTTCTTCAATATTAGGAGGTTAGGTGGTGTCTGCGTTGAAGTCGTCCAAACAGAGTTGTGAAATAGGTTATTTTCCATGGTAACTCGGCTCAGTCTCCAGTTACCTTACGTGTAGAGAAGCCATGTAGTCGATTTTTCAAATTATTATACACTTTCTACCAGTCTTGAATCACGAAAATAGTTAAACCGCAATGGCTGTTTCTGGATATATTAGCCTTGATTTCAGCATTTTAGTAAATAATATAAGTTAAATTTACCCATTAATTTGTTGAAACCTTGTGCAGAAAATATTGAATAAAAAGTATGAATATATTCTTCAACTGAAATTGTTTGACATCAGATTTTAAACGATCGGTTTCCTTGTTTTTTTTTGGAAGAGATGACAGTGAAAACTATAGATGCTTAAGCGCATGCTCAGTTACAGTATCATTTTCTTGTGACTGCAAGAAGGCTGCTGCTTAAAATCATGAAAGAACTACAAAAGTACTCATTAAATAGGAAAACTGGAAGCACGGTATTGACTTGATTATACACCTCACCGCATTCAAGAACACGGCACATTGTTTCAAGGCACAACACGCACTGAATCAATTAAAACACACGTCACGCACTCTCGCACAGCAGGTACGGCACTGATTACTCCGAGACTCCATAGTTTGCTTCGGTGTCGGCGCACGTCCGCAACAGCGTAATAGTAACACTAAGGCTGTGGATCGCTCAGTACTCTTATACTTTTTCAAGACCTGAAACAGATTCGCGACATGTTTAAGGATTTCTTAATATACAAGAATGAAGAAAAAACTAAAGCACGGTATATTTTCAGCCTTACCTCAGTCCCGTTACACCTTACGTGAATCAGCTGGTCAAAATGTGTTTAGGTTTTTTTAACGCAGGCTGACAAAGTAGGAACTTTTAAATTTTGTCTTAGTTTTTGTTTTTTTATTTTAGAAATGTGCAATTTTTCTCTTCAATTTTTTTATGTAAATTACATTGTTTTACATTTTCAGATGACATTCAGTGACGATGTAATTTTACGAAACCAGACTGGTATGAGTGTCAATATATGTTTTTCATAGCAACGATCGTGTTTCTTTTAAAGTGTGATTAATATCTCACATATACATCACACCGTCTATAGATTGTTTGTCGCGCAGACTGAGGCCGAGATCATAACATTGAGTCAAACATTTAGTCACCTGATGGATACGGAAGGGATTCAAACAGGACGCAGGCACCTGCCTTGAGTGAAAAATAAAGTTTTCCAGAAGTTGACTTTCCGAAGCATAAAATGTCCGGAAGCAGGGCGGAGTCTGGTTATCACTCCTCTTCGCTGAGTTTCTTTAAAACCATTCATTCCCTTTTTTATATTTGACAGTGAGTTATATGTTACCACAAAAAGAAGGTAGCGTGTATAACATCAAGCCTCATGTTCAAATCTAAAATTAAACAGATAAAGGCTTGTTCGGGTGGGTAATCAAGGAGTTCAAAATTTCAGAATGTCTTCAAAAAGGTCGCCAGAGAAACTCTCCTCCCTGACGAGGCCACCAAGAAGCCATTCGCATTTAAACTTTAAAGGATGAGAGGTAATTAGAGTCAAGAGAAAGCGTTCATGACTTCTAATTTTATAATGAACTTCACCCGAGCCGTCATCATATATTATACACATTTCCCACTTCATAATATAAATTATTTACTCTCATTGCGTTAGTTTTAAGCTCATTTATATACGCGCTAATATTGCCTTCATTATGGAAGATGTTTTAAATAATTGAGAAATAATTTTTCAGTTTCACTTTCGATCCAGCGTCAATTCCATCTTGGAATAATTAGAAGCTCTTTGAACTGAATCTTTGTACTTTGTAGTGGAAAAGTGTTCTTTATAGCACCTGTTGATGATGTAATGGACGTAGAAAATACATATTTACGGTGCGTTGGAAATTCAAACACATTGGCTCACAAAGTGTGTAAAGAAACCAGTACTTTGAGGATTGGGAAGAATGATGAAATTATAATCAATTTTACTTTTACGTTAAACGGAATATTTAAAAGCATAGATTTCAATTCAAATCATTTTTTAAATTTTTTATGAAGACCTCGTCAACAAAAAATAAAGAGATCATCGAAACTTTAATGCCCATTTTTTAAATGTAAAAATCGTTTGTCGCTTGAAAAAAATAATGAAAAGATACAATTTTCTTACCTAACGCACATAAACTTATTTCATTATTTCTGACGAAGTTTTTCAAATCCTCAAACACATAATTTAACCCCTTAACTGTCCTAATTCATTTCTAGTTCACTGACATATTTCTTATGCTAACGCATTTTCTTCTGAATGCACATCAATGCAACACTGGGTGTAGGTAAAAGAAAAAAACAGTACAATATTTTCTGTTCGTGGGCTGCATTTCTGGGCAAGAAAACACACCCCAAATACAGACTAATACTTGTATCGAGTGTGCCAAACTCGGGACGTGGAGTAAGAGTCGCCCAAGCCTTTTGAGGAAATACTTTAGCATGCCAAGTGGGAAAACGAGAAACCGAAATAATGGCCAGTAACTTCGTAACTGCCTCGCAGCAATCATGCCACTCCTCTGCGTCGCAATCAACCACGGCAGCACTGCGCAATTACAGGCGATCTTTGTCACGTGACGCACTGATTTCAAGCCCCATTTGATTTCGTATTAAAAAATTTCCCCTCTAAGAATTCGAAATTTATAGTTTTGACACAAAAACACGTATTTCGAGTATCTGAAACAAAAAATTTTGAGCACAAACCAAACGGTGCGCAGACTCAGTACATCATACGTCGATGATCACCGGTATAATAGCTCAGAGCTCTGCTCGCGCAGGCAACCGCCAGCGAGAGTGAGAGCAGAAGCGCCGCGTTGACACGAGTATCAAGGGCACGGCTGCAGGGTACCGCCAGCCTTGGGCAAAAAGTGAGGCATTTTTGTTTTGAAAAGGGGAGCCTCGAAGCTGAGTCTGTTTGAGATTTAACAGCAAACAGTTTTGATTCAAGTTAAAAAATGTATTTTTGCGTAAACACCAGTCCTTTAGTGTGCTGCGATCGTATCTTTCTCGTCCCAAGGCCAATTTATGTAATAATAATCATGTTTGATGATTATTGCTTCAATTACAATTTAAAACGATTGTTGAGCAACCATTTTAAGCGTGTGCTGACAAATAGAGGTCTTTATGGCTTGTTAAATGGAAGCAACATTATGCCACCACAGACTCAGTTGTTAGCATCTCAGTAGCGAAACAAAATAAAATCAAATAAATTGAATTGAAATAAAACAAATTCAATTTTATACGATATGATTATTGAGAAAACGCTTTCTGCGTAAACTACAAGAATCCTTGCAGCTTTATAAAAGTATTTTTCAAATAATGGTAGTTTCATATCTCTCTTGGTTGCGTCAAAGCACATGCATGCTTTGCTTGTGAACTTCTATTCAGGTACTTTACGGACGTATCAGAAACAGGTAGTCGCAGTACGAGACGGATATGTAAGATACAAAGCCTAAATATTTCTGGCATCCGAGAGCTTATCGATGCATTAAGTGAACCATGATATTCACGCTCTTCCGCAGTCTAGCACAGGCAGCCAAGTACAGCGAAGCCAAACTGAGATTGATATGCCGAAAGGCCTGGTCTTCCCACTTTTGTTCATACCCCTTTGATTCTTGAACACATAAGTATTTGTTAAAATTTGATCAAACCTTATCAATTGTGTAAACAAACAGAACACAGCACGGTTTCTGAAGTGTTGCTTCGGTGGTGTTTCAAGAGTCCCGACAGTCCTCTAGCATTAAAAACGGCGACGGTATTGTAGCCCAGGGAATATTCTGAGCCGGGACTGAGATGTCCCTGTAGTACATATCAAATTCGGTCAGACTATCTCATGACACCAACCTCAAGGTAACAATACTGCTCACACGTATGAAGCAGCGCCATTTCGAGATTGGATGGTAATGACGAAATAAAACACTGGGAATGTAACAAAATTCTCATGAATAGGTACAAAATTGAAAAAGCTTTACGAGCTACCAATAATGCCATAAAATTTAACTTCGTACCCAAACAACACATTTACTCATTTATACAATGGAAGAATACCAGTTGAAGTAGAAGCTAACATGTACACTTAACTTTCGAAGTTCTCATTAAACGGAAGGAGCCAAGTACGTATTTTTGTAAAGGAATAACAATAAAATGCACTGAAGAACCAAAACAAAATCAAAAGACTATCTGGATCACAATAAAACTTAGTCATCGACGCATACTTGGTTATGGACGGGGCTGCGAAAAAGTTCTACTGCGTAGACCTGCGTTCCCATGACGAGTTTCGAATGTACCATAGAAAGGTCGATAAATTTCAGTCTCCTTCAATGCGAATAATATTTAAATAAACTCACATTAATTTATTTTTTTAAGAAACAAACGGGTGCTCGACATGTATGTACATAGATATGCCTGTCCATATTGATCTGAAATACGGCGATCACGAATGGATAGAGACACATTGACATACTTGGAACTGATTTAAAACAAACGAACGTCGAAATGCAAAAAAAAAACGACATTTTCTTCTAAACTTCACTCTAAGCTAAAATTGTCTAAACATTCAATTAAAGAGTATGCAATGATTGTCTCACTTCTGACAGTTCGAGTTTGAACTAACGAAAATTACGGCGAAGCGACACCTCCAAAAATTCTCGAAATCATTACACTGAAAGACCGATACACACCCGGTCAGAAAGAAACATTTTGAATAATAAAATCACCTCCATTAACAGATGAAAGTTAAGACTATCAGAGATGTCAAGCGGGCAAGAGTTTGCTGACATAGCACGTCAGTCCCATCCTAAAAAAAAACAGCTGAAAATGAAATGTGTACAAATACTGTAGCGAAACTGAAGAAATATGTATATATTCATCACCCCTCGAACCCAGCAGCACAGGCCTCCATTGGAGAGAGCTATACGTCACCAGCTGTACTTGAGTGTGTTATTCAATTAAGCATTCATCTGCGTTTTGTTCATATGAAGCCGTGCGAAACAGTTGTAAGGACTTCAATGTCCTTTGTACTAAAGAACACTTCAATTTTATTCACACCGTTTTTTATGTCATATCGCTACTTCTAACTTTAGTGTAACTTTAAAGCTACACTCTTAACAGATTACGATAGCCATTGCTGCCGAATCTGAAGCAGATAACTCAGGATATCACAGAAATGAAGCGACTCCAACTCCCTCTCACCACAACCTACACCAATATCACGCTTCCATTTATGAGAGGCTGGGGAATTCTACACTGTCCCGAAAGAGACTTCTGAACAACTCCCATTAATAATTATTATTATTATTAGGGTTAGACGCAATGCACC
>VOMN01066106.1:0-11796 GCA_014899125.1 Orchestia grillus | reverse complement strand
CACCACGCGCTTTAATGTCCGTTCTACGAGATGCATCGGCTCTAATTATCAGCGATAAAAAGGGTAATTTGGTCAGAAGCTTACTCTAACATCTGGCGGAGATTCTTTGTAGTGAAGCTCGTTTATTTTGGAACTGGAAACCAGTTCAATTTGAAGCACCAATTGACATTTGGGAGACGAACGAGATGTGCGCTGTAGGCTGCAGTCTTGCGAAGGCAAGCAAGTTCGGGTCGTTGTTGTTCAGTTAATGGGCGCCGGCTTGTGTGGTGTGGACAGTCGGTGGGCTTTGTTGGTCTTGTTTATTGTCTTTGTTGTGCCACCTCACCTGACTGTGTGGGTGTGTACGCTGTACTCTAGTGCCACCTCACCTGACTGTGTGGGTGTGTACGCTGTACTCTAGTGCCACCTCACCTGACTGTGTGGGTGTGTACGCTGTACTCTTGTGCCACCTCACCTGACTGTGTGGGTGTGTACGCTGTACTCTTGTGCCACCTCACCTGACTGTGTGGGTGTGTACGCTGTACTCTTGTGCCACCTCACCTGACTGTGTGGGTGTGTACGCTGTACTCTTGTGCCACCTCACCTGACTGTGTGGGTGTGTACGCTGTACTCTTGTGCCACCTCACCTGACTGTGTGGGTGTGTACGCTGTACTCTTGTGCTGCCTAGGAATATAACAGAAGTCGCAGTTCGCGCGGCGAGACCAAAATATATTTGATGTAAAGAGCTATAAGTTCCACACTCCGTGAAGTTTGGTCATGAAATTCGTGAACAAAGTTGCAGCGCTAGGACAGAGAAAGCTTATTTCACGCTGAAAAGTCCGTCAGAATGCGTATTGAAGTCACTTAGTCTACGGCAGAACGTTCCCGTCATACCAGTATTGAATTTGTTAGAGTACTGTCGATAACGATTGTCTTACCTTCAACACTTGAACTAATCTTGTATCATATCTGATGCAGTTCCCTAAATTTATATGGTTAGAATCACCAAAGAATTGTTTTTGTTCAACATTCGAAACAATTGGTGCAGTAAAGAGTAAATATTTCAACACGTACTTCAGCTGGAGACAATCGTTCCTAAAGTCAGAGGAGCTGCTATCTTCAACGTGACCTTTTTATTTTATTATTTTCTTCGTAATGGAATGAACACAGTCGCGGTATGCCGACTGAGCAGCCAAACCGCGAGGTGCGGGGTTCGATTCCACGTTCGGACTGATCAACCCGTCAATTATATTATCGAGGCACGGGGGGCAAGCGAGAGAGTTTTATTCTCTAACCGTTTGGATGTCAAAAGGAAATAACTCTCCCGTTTAATAAGAATGATGCAAGTATTTTGCAAAAAGCTAAATACGCATGCGGTCTTATTGCCTTGTGCATAAGGCTGCAAATCGTTTATGGGACGAAACTAAATCCTGCTTTAGCGCTCAAATAATTTGGCTGCTAAATGGTTACCCCTTCTGCCGCAGGTTTTCTGACGAGCTCGTGCTATGTTATAGTGATGCGTGTAAGTTGTTCCAGATGTCCGAGTGTGTACACTCGGAAATGGTTGGTTTATGGCGGAAGGTGTCAAGGAAGGACGAGTGAACTCAAGTCGAGCTTGTTTGTGCAGCACTAAACGTTTGGCGAGTTCGTTTGTCCAAAGTTAATAAATACTGACTAAGTCAAAACGAGTTAACTTGTCCTTGCTGAAGAAGAAGTTGTCCTCATGATAGCAAAAAACTCGAAGCGGGGTTACTGAAGAGCCTCTTTTTTATTAACGTGCTCCATAACCCTTCAATGCCCAAATGATTTTGCGCTTGACCAAGGTTTTCCATACTACGTGAACTTTCTCTTGAAGACGCTTCAATGCTACATTGGGTGTGGAGCAAAAAAAAGCATTAGGACAATATTTCCTGTTGGTGTGCTGCATTTCTGTTTGACCAAACACACCGAATGTTAAATTAAATGTATGTACAGAGTGCACCGAATTCGGTATCGGCAGGGAAAGATCAAATGGCGTCTCTCCTATTTCACTACATTATGATAGCCCAGTGTTGCTTGGTTGGTTGGTCCGTCCGTTTCTCTGTCAAGCTCTCAAGGATTAAGGTAGGAGAAAATTCCCGGGTCTGTATCCCGAATCGGCAAGAATGTCAGAGAAGACAGTCGGTATCAGTGATACTGAAAACAGTTCATGTCAGATTTACCGTAAATAAAAGGGCATCTTAAGAAACTATCATTTGTCCTGCCTTTTTTGACGGGCTCGTCTACTAGTATTTGTATAATAGACTTGAAATTTGTATAGCTCTAATATACTTTTTATACGTTCAAGAGTAATTATTTTGAAATAAATTATGAAGGGATTGACGCTGTTGCACATCAGCTCGTGAAGTTGCAAAACGTGCCGGGAATGTTCTCATAATGGAACCCTCTCACTTCACTGATAACAGTTTCGTGTATGATGTTGAGAAGGGCCCTGCTGCTGGTCCTTAGACGATGCCGGGCTGACTGAACCGAGGCCTTTTGGTTTGTGCTCACTTTTTTGAGGTAACTGTCGACCAAAGGTAATTGTATGGTGACTGCCGACCAAGAGTAACTTCAACAGTTGACCAAGAGTAACTGTAGGGTGACTATCTACCAAAGGTAACTTTAATGCTGCTCTTAACTCAGGGTAATTTCAGGGTAACTCTGGAAAAAGAGAAACTTCAGGGTAACTCAAACACGGATAACTTCAGGGTATCTGTCAAACAAGAGTAACTTCAGGGTAACTTAAACAAGGATAACTTCAGGGTAACTGTCAAACCACTTCGTTCCCACCAGGAAAATTTTGCGGGCATTTTGCGACGATGCTTTGAGTGCCAATGAGTTCCTGGATCACATGTGTTGTCCTTCACGAGCGGAGAGGCTGGCATCGCGATCTTACATACTCGTGCCAAGCTCTACTTCGATGCGCATCTTGAAGTACTACAGCACATATATACTGTTCCGGTGTGCATTATTTCATGCAAAATTTTCACGGTAGTTAATTAAAAGGCCTTATAGGGTGGACACTGCTAGGAGGGAGAAGCTGCATTCAACGAGGGCTACGCAACAGATTGGGATGCATGAACAACAGGCCGCTGCTGAGCGACTAGAGACACCGCGCCGACGAGGTGCCAAAAATGCCTTGTAATATCACAGCAAAATGCACAAAAATTAATTGGGGGCAGTAATTAGGCAAACTGTTTTGATTATGATTTGTCACGTTACAGTGACGCCAGCTTCCATTAGGGCCGCCAGCTTTTGCAATATGCATAAACGAAAGCCATCGAAAAAGTGCATCCTATTAATAGCGACATTTCGAGGTAAATTATTAACACGTCAACTATTATTAATGCAGGCATACCAATCATTATAATATGGATAATTATTCTCAGTTTGTGGATTGCTTGGTTATAGAAGTAGTAGTAGTAGGCATTTACTGACATCGCTTATTGCACGATGCCTACGCAGTGCAGGAAGGCAGCCACCTCCACCGGACGCGTCCAGAGCTGATAGATGGATGTAATGTTGTGTTGTTGTCTAAGGGCCGCCAGGTGGCTACAGTCTAAAAGAAGATGGGTTACTGTGTGGGGATATACCTGGCAGTTGGGACAAAGGTTCGACTGTGTGGAATCCAGTCTGTGTCTGTATTGCTGGGTTGATCTTGTCCGTGTCCCTAATGATTGTTTCAGAGGAGAACGTGACTGCGCGCCACGCTGATGTGCGGCAGTGGTGTGGACAGGAAACTCCATTTCGTATTCAAAAGGAATGTAATCTAAAAACATTTAAATGGCTTACTTGGTGGAGACTGATACGAATTTTTTGGTTAATATAGTTTGGTTATGAATAGTTCATTTCAAAGGAAACGATTGGGGACATTTGTAATTCAATCCATACTTTACTATTAAAATACCATGCACTTAAAAATAAACTATGTTAAGTCCCGCCATATTTGACTGGGTGCGTGTACCAGTACTGATAAGAGGGGCGGAGATATCTGCCAAGATTACTTTTGGAAAACCTTGATCCCTCAATTTGAATCACCAGCCGAGCAAACAACAAAGTGTGTACTATTCTTATTAATATTATACAGGGTGGCGTAAAAGGGAGACCCATTTTCAAATTCATATATTTTATAGACTGTTAAAACTAGACATTTTCTAAAAACATCCTTTCATACGTTTACGTTTTCCTCATTTGTGTTGACAATTTCATGATATTACTACTGAAATTGTAAATTCGATTTTCTTAAGATTACTTTCATTCACAATACGTTATTCAGTATCCTATTTGCAACACTGTCACGTGTGAGCGCGCCTTACAGTAATGTTCACCTTGGAAATACTGATAAAGAGAATGGAGAGACCAAGTAACCAACTGTATATTATTATCATATTATCTTGAGTTATTATCACGGTATCATGTGTGCCGACAAATATGTTTTACTCCAATTGGTATTGTAAGGCCCACTAATTAATTGTGCTCACTATAAATATGTCAAATTCTACTTCAGTTCGCACTCTAGAATACGCTTTCATGTGTGCGTATAACGCAAACGTTTTCTGCCCAACTTAGGAAAGTAAATACCAAAATACACTTGCCAAACTGTAGATAAATGCCTCGACGACCTCTAGTCGACACCGTATACAGGCTGCTGCTCAGGTTCCCTGGGGATGAATGATTATGAAAAATGCGTTGAATTTTTCATGTTGTCCCACTCCTACTTATCAATGTACTGGATGACACAAAAAAAGTGATCGAAAGTTGATAAAATGCTTGAGGTATCTATGTAACGAAATACAAACTGTCCAAATGTCCCTTCAAGTGGTCTTCCTTCCACTTTTGTAGCATAGATACCTGAAATATGTCAAAGTTTCGAACAGTTTTTTTTTGTGTCGCAGTGTACTATATTCTACATTTACATTTATTGTGTTCCCAATGATATGACAGTGGCTTACTCTATATTAAGTCTTGAAGTTGTAGTGGTCCAATAATAGCTATTATTGAATAGTGTGTTTTTTATTATTATTGTTTTTAAAATATGAGACGTGATTTCGTTATTATTGTGTAAAGTCAAGTTAACGAGAGGCTAGGGAGTCGTGCGATAAAATACCTTTTCTGGTGAACGAGTTGTGTGGTAGATTTATTTTTACAGATATGTTAGCAACCGTAGTTGTAAATATTGATGTTTGAACCACACCAAAGAGAATATAAACAGCGAGGCAACACACACAAAAGATTATCTAGCATAATAACACCCGTTGTGCATTTATTTTTATACATTATGTGTGTTTGGTGTCCGCTTCTGAAGGAATAACATAGAGCAAACTTAACTTTTCAGTTATTACATAACAAACAATACTGAAACAACCTCTGTTTTTCATATTCAGTCAGTTGGTAGCAGGGATACAATTTATTCCCGGTCGAACCAGGATAATAGCACAAATTTTAAGAATTTATGAATTTTTAAATTGGATGCTGTATATAAGTCATGTCATTTTATAACTTTCAATATGTGTTCATCAAAGTTAGTTCAATTAATGTGTTCATTAAAACCCGTCATTTTTAAAGGGCGTACGTACTAGTGTAATTAGGAAATTTAAAGTTCAAATTTTCTTCTCAGATAATGATTTATTAGTCACCAAGCTTTCGAACAACGTCGCGTAATTCTTCATTCAGGGCGGATCGAAAGTATGTATAATGATAAACATGTAGGAACTGAAGCAAATTATCCCATTATATAATCATAGCCCAGTGTTGCTTGCTTGGTCCGTTCGTCTCTTTGTTTCGCTCCTAATGATTTAGATACGAGAAAATTCTGGAGCCCGTTTTGCTAACTAATCAGCGAGACTGTCGGAGAAGGCAGTCCGTATCAGTGATACTGCAAATAACATTATTCCATGTCAGATTTACCGTAAATAAGAGGGCATCTCAAGAAATTAACATTGTCCGGCTATTTTTGGCGGGGAGCGTCTACTAGTATTTTTTTAAACAGCAAAACACCACATGAACTCGGGTAACTATGAACAGAAATGCACTAAAAAAGATTATGTAACTATGAACAGCAAGGCATCACAATAAATTATAAAGAAAAAGCCTCTGAAATCGATAATATAATTATGAACAGCAAGGCATCACAATAAATTATAAAGAAAAAACCTCTGAAATAGATAATATAATTATAAGTGGAATGACACTAAAAAATATTATATAATTTTGTACATTAAGGCACTACAAGGAATTATATAATTACGAGTATAAACAGCAACGCACCACAAGACATCATAAAGTTACAACAAAGCATCACAAGACATCATAAAGTTACAGCAAAGAATCCCAAGACATCATAAAGTTACAACGAAGTACTGCAAGACTTCATAAAGTTACAACGAAGTACTACAAGACATCATAAAGTTACAGCAGAGCACCACAAGACATTCTAAAGTTACAACAAAGCACCACAAGACATCATAAAGTTACAGCAAAGCACCACAAGACATCATAAAGTCACAGCAAAGCACCACAAGACATGATAAAGTTAGAGCAAAGCACCACAAGAAATTTCATAATTATAGCCATCAGGGTACCACAAGGCTGGCATTGTACATATAATCATAAAGAACAAGGCACAGCAAGATAATACACAACCACGGACAACAAGGCACCGCAAGTGATTGCATTGCTATAAATCTCAAGGCACCAAGACAAGTGTTTAACAACACTGAGCTGGAGGAGTCGAGCAGTTATTAGAGGAGCCGGACCTAATGACTGTATTGCTGGAGTGGCTGATGGCGGGCCACATGGACACCTTGAGGAGATCAATATTTTGCTCTGTCGTGTTCATCGAAGCCTGTTGTGTGTTCTCTTCTTAGGTTCCTGGAATATATTTGAGATGCATGTCCATCTAGTGGAATCATGTCTCCACCTAGTTGTGGGCAGTGTTGGAAATATCTTTGGGGGTACATCTAGGGGATCCTTTTTACGACCTAGCGATGGACAGTATTGGACGTGCCTAAAGCTTGGGTACATCTAGGGGATCCTTTTTACGACCTAGCGATGGGAAGTATTGGACGTGCCCAAAGCTTGGGTACATCTAGACCCTAGAGGAACCTTGTCGTACTAACTTAGCTGCTTCATAATATTGTGTCGATAAAAATCATTCTTTCGCTGTAAAAATAGGATGGAGGCTATGGAATGCTAAAAGATATCTGGAAATTAAAATTAGAGGGTGACTGAAATTTTCGTTATTGTTTGAAATAGATAAAACAAAATTGCAAATTTCGAATGAAAATTTATCTGCAGTGACATCGATACGGTTATTATCTCGAGAAACGAATCAGAGCAGTGAATTTCTATGAAGCACCGACATTGTGAATTTCTTTCGGCACCAAAAGCCGTGCTATTATCACTGTTTTCGTAAAAAGAACCGCCATTCAAGACGTAGAATTTTCACAATTTTTGGTCGCTTATTCCCTTTTTAAATGTTTTCGCTATTTTGACAGCACGTTTTATAAAATACCAGTTCCCATTTCAGAGATTTTATTTTTTTACCAGTTCATAAACTTGAAAACCTAAATTTCATGACAATTCTTAGTAAAATTTGTTTGAAAGGTATTTCTTTGATATACTTTCCGCCCCTTCGCACGTTGAGAGCATTGGCATTCACCAGGAAACCCTTGATTCAAGCTGGGACTTTAAAACTGCGCTGAAAGTTTAGCTGCCCAAACTCGTGCCTCTCGTTCGCTGGTGTCGTCCTCCGATGCTGCAGCGACGACAGCCAATGTTGCGGGTCCGCACTCCACGTCGGTGCCGGAAAATTCCAAGAAGAACCGCCGTTTCCACGTGGCGTTCTTATCGTCTACAGATTCGGTAAATTCAAAACTGGTCCTGCGTGTGCGGTTTTTAAATCAGAAAGAGAGAAAGAGAGAAACGTCTCACCTTGGCATTTGGCAAAGTGTACTGTCCGGTCCACGGGGATTTAAATTGTATGCCGAAGTGTTCAATTGCTAGAAACATTTTAAATTGATAATGAAATTTATAGTTATTCTAAAATTATTCGCAGCTCATCGTGTGATATTAAACTATAAATCACCTGCATGCAGTAAGATCATTAAGTTCAGATTAAGTTCACATGAATTTTTCCGAAAGATATTCCTCCACTTGCGGCAGAAAATCTATTTTCTTAAATGAATAAATCTCAGGGGGCTTCAACTTTATTTCACGATAAAACAACCATTCCCATAAGAGACACTTAAAAAATTCCAACAAGCATTTTGGCTTCTTCAGAAGCTCTTCCCTAGCCACTTGGATAGTCACATTTATGAAACCTTAATAAACTAAATCAGTTCTATCAAGCTTTCTAGTATGGGTTACATGCTTAACCTGTTAACGGTCACCGCCCAGGTGGCCGGTGTTGCATTCACACGGCATGTGTAATCGACAGCGACCGTGTGAATGCAACAACCACGTCGACATCATATGATGTCAATACCTGTTAACAGGTTTAAAGATTCCGAACGAGAACTACCTTTCCTCGCTTGGAAGCAGGCACGCACTATAGTTAAGTCATAAGCCTCTACAAACTGTAAACCTCCCGACCTGGCGGTCTTCGCTGCGTTCTATCTCACTGTAGGCCGGTCCCGTCTTGCGCTCACCTTGCGACTAACTCACTACGGAAACCATTGTGGTCAGTGTGCTCTGCTTACGAATGACTGCACAATGCGGTTGTCCACGTTGTGGTGGTTTATTTTTAACCTTTCGCAGCGTGTCCGTGTCCGCGCGTCGCGTTGCAACGGGGAATCCCGGTCACTTTTTCCTCGTCAACTTGCATTCGTTCTCTGCCTCTCCAGGTACGCAGAGCTCATGACTCGGCAATTTTCAGGAGTTTTTTTTCACAGACGGAGCTCTACAACGCGTTGAGGCGTGATCCCTTCACCGAATTGCGGTTCATTCGAAAGAATTTGTTCTTTGCTCGACAGGGTTTTATTTTGAATGAGTCCGTGCCTGCGACTTCGTTTTATGATATGTGAGGACTTGAAGGGATTTTTAGGCCGTGATGATGGCTCCGATTCCCGCTCGCCTCCGAGTTCGAGTTCAAGTTTTAGAAGAAAAAGCTCTCACTTCTACTTCTCAAGAGATTCCTGAAGTTTTTTGATAGCGATTGTGCAATGGTGGTGCTTCACCGAATGCGATGAGGAGACAATATAGTTCCCTTTATCCTGTTTTTCAGCTTGATGAATTCTCTGGTGTCTGAGGATCAAGGCTGAGCGATTTCAACTGCTCACGGGAATCAAACATGTGTGCAAATTCTGTCTTCTAATATTTTTCTGCTCTGTTTTCCAATGTTTATTTTTTGTTTTCTACACTTTCTACAGGATATTTTCTGTTTACTAATATTTTCTGTTTTTTAATGTTTTCTGTTTTATAGTTCTGTTTTCTAATGTCAAATTCTGTCTTGTAATGTTCACTAAATTGTTCTATTTTTTAGGTTATTAACCAAAGTTCAGTGCTTCTGTAACGAATTTCAGTATCGATACTAAAAACCATTCCTTATTACTGATTTTTTACGGTTTATTTTTGATTACTATATACATGTGAGTATTTGCTACGAATAATTTTAAAGTTCAATCAATGTTTGCATTGTTTCCGTTCAAATTGTAGCGAAAATGGGGGAACTGTAGAGATATCTCTTAAATTATTTACAGATATTTATTTAATGTAAAAATTACATTTTCAGTTTTCAAAATCACGTTTTAAATTGCGAGTTAGATATTTAAATTGCACCAGTATGGTGAAATTCTGAGTGAAGAATATAAATCGCACCTGTGAGGTGAAATTCTGAGTTCGGAAGATAAATCGTACTTGTTAAGTGAAATTCTAAATATAAATCGCACCTGTGAGCTGAAATTCTGAGTTCGGAAGATAAATCACACTTATGAGCTGAAATTCTGAACTTTGGAATTCTCATAAAATTGGCCCATTCTGAGCCGCGTAGCCAGGATACCGCGACGTAGAGCCGTACAGACCGCAACTCAAGTTGTGAAGGGTTACTCTAGTGCCATGACGGAGGGCAACTCAAGTTACAGCAGGCGTGTGTGTGTGTGTGTGTGTGCATGCGTCTTGTTTCTCCGCCTCACCAGTTAAAAAATAGAAAGAAAAATCCTTCAGGGCAGATCAATAGCTTCTTTGAACTAACACCTCCCCGCAAACACGAGCTCTGGCTGTCTGGCAGACACCATCATCATGAGAGGTGTTCCTTTGCGTGTTACAACAGCTGATGGTGAGTGCCCGGGCTGGTGCCCTCTTCATCTTGACCGCCCACCATAGTGAATGTATGCGTGTGTGTGTGTATGGATGTATGTATGTATGGATGTATGTATGTATGTATGTATGCATGTATGTATGTATGTATGCATATATTTTTGCCCGAGAAATGTAGGAGTTTGTTAAGCTCTAAGCATGAATGCCAGTTGCGGAGTTAGGGGTCGCTGATGTAACCATTCACTGTTACATATTTGGTGATGACGTGTGTGTTATTCTCGGATTACGAGCTCCGTCAAATGCCACATAAAATGCATCAATATGGAAGAAATTCAGTGAAGAAAACGAGTGGCTTGTTGTACGTATTTATTGCGGCGACGTTCATTTTAAACTCATTTCGTGCGGCGCCTGGTAAGCTGCTCGAATAAAAAAGACGCAAGTGGAACAGGCCGCTATATTAAGATGTTACTCGAGGTGAAAGCCATTGAGGGAAATATAGTAGACTCTCGGTAGCGCTGTGTCTCTACTACCCGTGGCTGTAGAAACCTATTAAAGAGTCGAGCTAGCTGCTGCCAGTGCGCTAACCTGCCCCGGGTGTTCCCAATATGACTCCTTCATAATACTGTCAGCGGCAGCGATGTGTGTCAGGCAATATTGCAGTTCGAGTCGCAAATCTTGGCAGCACGCAGCTCGCACACCCGCTCTCGCCCACTGCTGTGACGTCACTGATGTCAGCGTGCACCAGGTGCATCATTTCTTTAATTGAGATGAGGAGAGGGGGCGGTAGAAGGTAACTAAACGCGTTGATGGAATGAACAACGGCTCCATTGATAGTGATATTATCATTATTCAATACATGAACCTGTGAGGTACAGCGTACAACTTACATGAGACTGAGCCATGGAAATATGAACGTGGAAGTAATTAATATGTTAAACTACGTATAGTTCAGTCTCTGAAATCCAGTTTATTAATTGTGATTCGTTGTCTATTTCATAGCGTCTTTAATTTCAAGTCAGTCAGAGCTGTTTAGAATTTCGCTGTTAGAAAATTTACAACGCCTCCAACATGATTACTACCGCTGAGCTCTCTAGTGCAAAACTTAACCTGATAAAACTACGCAGTTGTAAATCAGTAGAAGGGTTCCTAGAGGTGCTTGTGTGCCGACTAGACTCCCTTATCTATGTATGTACGTAGCATCAGTTCTCTTATCGGGATTTTATCTTTGCTCTTTCTCCAGCGAGTTCATTTTATCGTTGATTTCTTCAGACATATGTTTTTTGTATGGCCTGCTCCGGAAAAACTCTCTTCAAATGAGTGTACTTTGTTTTCATTGTTTTACGTGAGTGATAAGAACACGATATCGCGCACCCGAAGCTGGGCCCTGGCCCACGCGCTGTCTGGGATTATTTAGACGATATTTTACGGCGGGTGTGTGCTGGCTTAGGTTACGCATCATGGCGGGTGTGTGCTGGCTTAGGCTACACATCATTGCGGGTGTGTGCTGGCTTAGGTTACACATCATGGCGGGTGTGTGCTGG
>VOMN01066102.1:0-15193 GCA_014899125.1 Orchestia grillus | reverse complement strand
CAAGAGCCGCATTTGAGTAACGCCCCCGCCACCCAGCCGCCGCTGGAGCGTGCTGAGCTGCGTGTACGGTTGCACCAGCGGCAGGCAGCACGGGACGCTGGCGCCAGGCTCGCTCAGCGCAGCGCCACGCTGTAGCTCAGTGACGCAATGCTACCTTGTGAAAGTCATCGAGCTTTTCGAAAGTAAATCAGAATTAACATTTCGGCTAAGTTTCAAATATTTCATAAATAAAAGAAATAGAAAAAGGCCCTTGCTTGGGAGGGTGCTCTTGAGGACAGGACTCGTCAGGATCGAGTGAGGGACGGGCTGCAGAAGTAGGGCAGCCATCCAGAGTGCCTCGTGCACAGGATTACAATACGTAGATTACACTACGCACGTAATACATTACGTAGACCGTATAAGGTTACGGAGGTTACTGAAGAAGATAACTAAGCTAGCAGGAGACACGGCATTTGAACACGCGCTTTCATGATGACTTGAATCATTTCTTCTTGTCAACTTAGTGTGTCTTTTAGGAGTCAATGGTCTCAGGATTCTATTTCTGTTACAGAAACGAACCGAGTTTCAAGCTATCTGGGACACGAAACTATAACGACTTATCTTTCAATATCTTACAAATTAATAACAGATATACTCTTGTTATACACATAACGGCACCCCTTCTGATGTATAAAGAAAATTGGAGACATATTTATTAAATTTGCTAAAAATATTTAATTTATATGCTTCCTTCTCTAACCTAATTTTTTTCACATCCGTAAACTAAAATCAATGCGCTAAAATATATTTAGTTTGACTAGTTTTCAAATAATATTAAAGAGTTGCGTACGCAGTGATCATGAAGCCTTTCGATCAGAGCACAGTTAGGCCTGACACTTGTTTCTGACTTCCAGATGCCACCTTTGCTGCTCTGGAACTGATTTCTGACTTTTAGGTGCCATCGACTGCTTTTGGGGACCAAAACACATCAATTGTTTTTCTGCATTGCTAAATATAATGGCTGGTTATCGCTGTAAATGTTCCAACGTAGATTCCAACGTAAGATCCAATTCGCAAGTAGGTATGCAAAGCAAACTGAGGCGCGACTCCCAGTTTCACTTTTCATACTTGAACCCCAATGTATTCTCACTCGCATGTACATCACTCATCAGTTAGGGACTGGGGGAGAAGGAAAATTACAGAGCGAGGCAGCTAATTGTCCGCCCTCTCATCACCTACATAAAACATACTTCATGCTCAGCCTCACATGTGTCACTCACTTATGGCGATCTACATCACTTGCACACCGAGTGTAACGCAACGTGGAGCAATAACACGATAACGACGAGCAGGAGGCGTGACGAGAGCGGTCTCATCAACGCGTCAGGCCTGGCACGGCGGACAGGGGCAGTGATTTGCTGACTTAGTTACAAGGAACACAGGAAATTAGAGCTCCGACAGCCGTTAAGACATAAGTGCTGGCCAGGCGTGACAAAGTGTCCTGTGGGCTGAGAAGAAATCATCTCAGAAAGTCGACCTCATTCGAGAGTATTTACGGTTTTAACCCTTCATTTACGCACGGATTTAAGGAAAAGAAGAGCAAACCTGCAGAAAATTCAACTAAACCATGAACTTTCTGGGACGAGTGGAACGCGAGGTGTTTTAGTCCTCATTTTACGAAGATTAAATTTTTATGTATTCCGAGCACAAAAAGGGTTCATTTTCTGTATTTACTAAAGTGTTAATTACACCTCAAATGTTGTAACTGCATTTGAATTTCCCTATTGCGTAAACATAACACGCGTCAACTGCTACAATGGAAATCAAACCCAAAGCGCAAAAAACTTTCACAGCTGTAAATAATCAGTAAAGACTCATGAAGTAATGCATTATTACTGCCCAAGAAGCTACGATAAGAATTTCATGCTGCGCGCGACGCTGTGCGCATGGGCCGTCGTGAGCCTGCGCGCCGGCCTGCCTGCCGCGCTCGGACGGGAGGCCGAACAGGAGAGCGAAAACTCTGTTCTGAATTTTTTTCATAGGCAGTTCGGGAAACCAAACTCAGAGCCTCATCTGAATCACGTGCACAAAGATTCGTTGATTTCACCAGTAATTTTTCACCGTGAAAAAAGTAAGCAGGAAGAAATCAATGTGGGCACTGGAGTATTTGAGCAATTTCCACCAAATTTCGTTTCACGGACGGAAGGTGCGGCGGTCGTCCTGAAATCTTCGCCCAGAAAAAAGACAACGATTAATCATCCTAAGACTCAGTCATTCGTAAAAATTACTTTTTCAAGTCCTCAGCTAATTCGCCGCTCTAAGCGCAAGCGATTCAAAATAATCAACGCTTCAGCAGCGCCCAAAAATGAACTCAGTTGGAATGAATTGGAAACCTTAACAGCCAACGACCGACGCCCAGGCCCCCCACAGCCGGAGCTGACCAACTTGTTCGACCGAGAGGAGCACTCGAGTGTGGGCCTGCTGCAGACGGTGCTGAGGCAGCAGCTGCCCCTGGAGCACTACGCCGGAAACTCCCTGTTCGGCAGCGCCCCCACCACCCAGCTCTACCAGCCCGAAGTGGGCGGGTCCTGTTTCACCAGCCTGGGGGAGCCTGGTGAGTCGTGCTCGAGTCCACGGCAGGGGACCCGATAAAATGTTTGCTGTGTAGCTCAGGTTCTGCTGGCTGTGAAGAGCCGGCAAATGAATTTGGGCATTGTGAGTGCCGCATTGATTTTTTCTGCGAGTATGAATGTACTTGAAATTAGGTAATTAGTCAGTATCCAAGAATATTTCAAAATGTAATCTAGGATGTTATTTCTTTTGACAATGCAGAAAAATTTATTATCGTTTTTATGAAATTAATCATAATTCTGCTCCGTTTATTGTTCATGGGCAAGAGGTAAGAAAATTCCCCTCTCAAATCACAACAAAGAACAAATCGTAAAAAACGTGTCCTGGAAAAACAAATTTTACGATGAGATGTATGGATAAGTAATACAAGTAAGCTAATCTGCAATGAAAGAACTTTAGCATAACAATGTACAGGAATGGGAGGAAATATTCACCAGTTCATCATTCCCGAGCTGGCTGCATTTCACTGGGCGCCGAGTCGGCCAGCGCCCAGTGAGGCCGGGGCGCTAAGGACGCCTTATGTTTGTTCCAGGCACCTGCGTGCCGCTGGAGGACTGCCCGCAGCTGCGGCCTCTGGTCCAGCAGCTGTACGTCAAAAATGCAGCCATTCTTCTCGTGCAGCAGCTGTGCCGGTAAAGCATGCAAACTATGGACATATGTGCATGCCTATACGAACAGCTCGCTGTGAGAAGTTAGTGATTAATGATTAATGTTAATGTTGATGGTCAATCTTAATGTTAATGATCAATGTTAATAGTCAATGTTAATGGTCAATGTTAATGTTAATGGTCAATGTTAATGTTTATGTTAAAGGTCTATGTTAAAGGTCAGTGTTAATGTTAATGGTCAATGTTAATGTTTATGTTAAAGGCTTATCTTAAAGGTCAGTGTTAATGTTAATGGTCAATGTTAATGTTAAAGGTCAATGGGTGCTAAGAATGAGCTGAAATTCCAGTGCCAGCGTGACCTGCGCTGCATTCGCCGCAGTCAGAGTCAGGTCGACGGTGTGAGAGATGAACTTTTGTTTGATTTGTCTTTAATCAAATATTTCCTGCTCCATGAAATATTAAAGCATGATAGCTCATGAAAAAATACACCACCGCTTGGCTGATCCATGTCATTGCAGCTCAAATTATTCACTCATATTTTAAATGTCTCTCTGTAAAAGGAAACGTGATCATTGTTTGGTAACGGCCATGTTCTTTTCGCACTAAAACATAAACGTAAAAATTTGAACGTATAATCAATTCCATTCCTCTTCTGGTACTATAACTTACATGTGACATCATTCTCTGGCACAGGATGGAGATTCGGAAAGTACCCCTTTGCCAACAACGCTCATATTGCACTTTTATTTTACCGTAATAAGTGAGAAGTAAATCAATTTTCTCATTCTGATGATTAATTAATAAACTTCATATCATTAGTAACTTACTTAAGTACACACATACTGCTCAAAACGCAAAACGCCTCAATTCTGTGGCTCAACAATAATCGTATCCTTTAAGTTACGCAAAAATTGGCAAATTTTAATCCAGTTTCCTCTGTTTTAGGCTCGGAGAAACGAAATATTTCGTCTGCTGCGAGTACCCTGCGTTTCAGAACCCGCCATACGCAGTAGGTCGCCCCAACGCCGTGCTGCCCCAGTTCCAGAAGTCTGTCTACAGCGCCCCACTGCCGGGGGAGGGGGAGTGCGGGGCTGTAGGGCCCCAGCCTGGGGACGAGGATGGACGGCATCGGGAACTAGATGTTAGTCATCCGAAAATGAGCAACAAACCTCCAGAAAGTGTACTTTTAAGTTATGATTCACACGGACTGGCTCCAGCTGATATTCTCATATTCTCCAAAGCGCCAGTGTAACTTCATAATGTACATTTAAGTTGTGACCAGTCAGGTGGACTGTGATGTGAGTAACATTATGAGGGTCAGCCGTAACGCAGCGGCATGATTGGCAACCCGCGAATCTTGCAAGTCTCGCGACGAGTGCAGCCTCCAGAGGAATTTTTTGGGTACGATTTGACATAGCCATCAAAATCGATTTGGTCTCTCTAGCTGCTACCGAACAGCGTAAAATGGTCATCAATCACCTCTACAAAAGTTGCACACCCTTTCCGTATTCTTTTTCTAAATAGCTAAGTTGTAATTCGTCGACGTCGGCTGTAGGCATTCTTTAAGAATTCATCCGTTTTGTATTCGCTCTTTACTGTTTATTTACCGTATCAAGCGTGGTCGTCAAGGTCCTTCTACTTTAAAACTGTCTCACTCTCACAATCATTCGCCGCAATACAAAGTTCAGCGAAGTTCCTGACCGCAGCTCAATGCTTTGTACTTACTCTACGATATTTTTTTTCTTCACAGCCGCACGAATGGCCGTGGTTGGTGGCTGTCGGCCGCACACAGGGCAGGGAGGCCTTCAACGTGCAGTGCTCAGGCAACCTTTTTACCCGACGACACGTCCTCACAGCAGCGTCCTGCTTCTACCTTCAGGAAATACGGCAGCCGTAAGCAAAGTCCACTCACTCCAGTCCGTTGGTGTTAAATGGCTGCCATTCTTGCGTTCCTACGTGATTTCTTTGGGGTTCAACGAATAATTCGATATCAAACCAAGCTAGACCACTAAATTGATCCTACATATGAACTTGGCAGTGCTATCAAATGCTCTACTCATTAAATAGTCTACTAAATATATGAACCATTTAATACATATATCACCTAAAATATCTGATAAGTATGACAATAGGCCCCTATATTGATCTGCCTATGAATATGGCAAAGATAGAAAATGCCCATCTCTCGCGAGATTCCGATGCGTTCCTAACGATCCCCCAGTGAAATCCAAGGGAAGGGCGTTGTGATTGCTTTAATTGAGTCGCTGTCCAAACTTACTCTTCAACTCACACAGATCATTGTCTTAATTTTCCTGTTTTCCTAAGAGTAATCCTGCTTGAAAACCTCCTCTGGTGCGACTTTGTTAGGATTCAGCAGATAATCAACGGCTGACAAAATTTGGGTTCCTGAAAATTTGGTATGCAAATCGAATCAATTTGAACATTAGTTTTACATACACATTCAGCGAATAGCTGTCAACAAGTTCTTCCTTTTATTTGAAATCTAAAGTTCATGAATCATTATTGAACCAATGGCGCTCAATTCATTCATGTATTGAAAAACAGCTCTTACAACAAAACGTTCATATCTTGTTGATGTATGGTAAACTTAAAGGGAAAATAAACATGAAAACTGTCGGGGGGAATTCCCGAGTCGACCTTCTGGCAGACTCTAGTCGTACGTTCATTAAATACTAAAGTATATTAAAATCCTCCCAGGTCGATGGTGAGGGTTGGAGAGCACGACGTTAGCGTCAAAGAAGGAAGTTCTCATCAGGATTACTTGATTGTCGGGCGCAACGACCCCAGCTGGGTGCTGTACTTCAACCAAGAAAACCTCATGGTCCTTACCCTAGACCGCGATGTCGTTTTCTCGGGTAAATATGTACTTTTAATTAAAAACTATCAGCTAGGATGCATCACAGACATTATCCAAAAAAGCAATGCGTAAATAAATAAACAATGCGGAACATTCTCTGAGAGCAGTGAAAGGTCCTGGTGAGGTGTGTCCGTAAAATGGGTACCTGAAGTCAGCAGAGCCTGTGGAACTCGTATGTGTGTGCTAATGTGTGTATTGGGATCAAATGTTATACAGATTGGATTAACCTTAAAGAAATTTTGTGAAACATTTTCAAGAACATTTTAATCAATTTCTTCTATAACAGCATTCGTGATGTGCTAGCTCCAGAGTAATTCTACTATAGTTAAAGCATTACAAAACCCAGGGCTACCTTGCATGGCTACCATAGAACTTCTCTGTAATTGGCTACCCTGGTGACATTAGAGAGAAATGGATCCTCAATATATCGGGAAAATAATCAAAAATTCATGCACCAGCCTGTGCGGCTGATTCTATTGACCACTAGCAGTCGAGACGCGACGAATCAAGAAGCCAAAAAGATGTAGGGTGGGAGGCAGCTGTTAGACCGGGCATGATGAATGACATTATTTGTTAAGTTTCTTGGTGAGAAAATGGAAACTGAAATATATTAGTAGATGTATTAAGATATTAATCACGGCTCACATTGGGCCATCCTTCAATGATCAACACGACTTCTTGAACACAAAAACATTCTGAATGATTTCAGTTTCAAATTTTCAACTGAAGCACCAAGAAAGTATTGATCAAACGGATAAGACTTTGGTGTCTGATCTCCGTAAAATTCGTCACAAAAGATTCTTACGGAACTTAGTTTCATTACAGAAACGGAACGAAACTTCTGTAATTTACAGAAAACTTTTTGTGCCGACTACGGAATATCGAAGGCCAGCCCTGAACCTATAATTATCCATAATTTTAGCCCCCCAAGCATTCTCGTCAACAATTTATGTATTTATCAGTGGAGTGGTGGAAAAGTTAGACAGGGTAGTACCTCATGATTGGAGGCAAAAGGTATAAGTTATCTCCTTTTCCTTGTTTTGGCACTAATTTAAAATCTGAAGAAGCATTATTAGGATTCACTTTAATGATAATTTAATGAAGTTACATTAATTTAACAACAATAATTTCTATACAAAAATCACTGATTGGAAAGGTACACGAAAACAAATATCTATCACACCTCCAAACGGCATCAAGAATTAGAAGCAAGAAGCCCTTCAATGACGAAATAATTCAGAGACATGAATTTCCACCTCGTTTTGTTCATCACATTTACCTCAAGTTCGATTAATCTACTTAATTTAACACACACCGCGTAATAAAAATAAGGGCTCTGTGGCATAGTATTAGCGTGGTAGTCTCGTAACCGAAAGGACCTGGGCTCGATACTCGGCTCAGGGAGGCATTTTCACGTGAATGCGGAGTACTTCCCTTGGAAAAGGAAGTTTAAGCTACACATTCCTCACATTCCCTATCACACCAGTAGTTGTAAGGCGTTTAAAACCCAACGGTAAAACGTGTTGGAATTGATAAAGGTTTTTTTTCACTGTGCATCATCATAAGTCAAAGCACCATAGCTCATCGACTCTCCCACAGCCCAAGTGCAGCCCATCTGCCTCCCGCCCCCTGACATCTCCGTGCCGGAGGTGGGAACCGAGGTCGCCACCGCCGGATGGAAACGTTTCCGCTCTTCAGGAAATGGTACGGTGATCCCTCTCCGACTTCTTTTTACCTCTTGTCATTCTCAATTTAAATTCCTCAATATTTCTTCAATAAATGCAAAAGATTTCTAAATTCTGTAAATTTAACGTACAATATTGAACTCGTGCTGTATGCACATGCCGCTCGTGAGATTCACGCTCCAGTTCAGCCCATTTCGCACAAGCCACAGAGATGCAACGAGGAAGAGGTTTTGCACAATGTATCATATTTTCTTTATATATCGAGGCGCTCGGAAGGCGTACGACTTGCTCTCCCCACAGCATCAGCACAGTTTCCACTCTTGATCTCCGGTGCAGGTAGAAACTGCACTTCGTTCGCCCTCTGGATTCCAAAAAAGAGCCTGAGGAAGACGCAACATAACTCAACAAAATACGTGTGCACGCTCCGTTATTTGTGAGGACGCTGGACATCTTGAAGATAGCTTCCTTCTTTAAATTTAGTCCTCGATGTGATTGCCAAATTTCACGTGCTCCGATTCTCTCTGTTTGCTGCGCGATTTGACCACGTATATTGTTCTCCACCGACATGTTCGCGAAAATAAAAATTATTCTGCTGTTCATAAACGGCACAATAAATACTCGATCTATTGCAGCCTCCGAGGCAGCTGGAGCATCAGGCCCCCTGCTGGCCAGGCTGGACGTGGTCAGTCTCCGCGAGTGCCAGACGGCCTACAGCGACCTGGAGACGAACTTCTTCCTCGTGGACTACCGCAACATCTGCGTTATGGAGGACGAAAAGGACCCACTGTGCTGCGTGAGTGAACAGCTACGGACTGGCAGATGATAAAATCAGTGAGTGGAATACGCAGCCGTGTGTTTTAACGCGTTTCACCCAAGGAGTACTTCCCTTTGGAAAAGGAAGCTTAAACCACACATTCCTCACATCCCTCACCACACCAGTAGTTGTAAGGCATTGAAAACCCAACGGAAAAACGTGTTGGAATTGATCAAGGTTCCTTGGATGGGGCCCACGGGCGGGTCATTGTACCCCTGATGCATTGCACCGTCGACGGAAACGTGATAAGAGCGTTCAAATGTTCAAAAAATAGATTGCGATGCTACTCAATGAATTTCTTATTTGACTAAAAGGATAAACTAAGGAAAGTAAATAAAACATCCTCCAAAATCTTACTGATATTTTGAAGCAGAAGAGAAAAATACTCTCTTTTCTCAGATCTCCCTGCTGTATTACGTCAGTCGTATTTCTATACCTCAAATTATTGAATAACTTTCGGTGGCTTAGGATTAATATTAAAGCTACATTTTTACCGACTCGTTGATAAATTGCAAAGTTCTTTATTTCTTACTGTCTCACTCGCAGGCAGAGGTTGGGGCTCCAGTGGTGCGGCAGCGGGACGACGGCGCTTACGAACTCGTGGGTGTGGTCACCGTCCCCAGCTTCGCCGCCCTCTACCTCCCCACAGTGGCAACCCGCATCAGTGCCTACTCCAAGTGGCTGGAGTTCGTGGTTGGGGTGTGAGCCACCTACGACGCATTCACGGGCTCAGGAATAGCTTCAGCCAAGCTTAGCTTTATGCTGAAAGTTGTTACCACTCTCTTGTAGTTCAGTCAATCAGTAAAATATTTTTAACTCCTTTGATCTAAAATTCCTAAAATCTTCAATTAATGAAAAAAGCTGAAGTAATAACTATGTATATTTGTAAATGAAGTCACTAGGGCTTCAAGAATATTCAACCTCAAAGAAGAATTGTGCCTTCAGTCGCTGAGGTTCCTTGAGAGCAGCACGATGCGCTCAGCTGTCTGCCAAGGCTGGTTGATTGCCAAGACTGGTTGATGCGCACAGCTGTCTGCCAAGACTGGTTGATTGCAAGGCGCCACCGCGGATCCTTCACCACGGAATTTGCAGTAATTTCTTGTTTTCACAAAATATGAAAGTCGATGCGAATTTCTACAAGTAACATTAATTCGCGTAATTTCGTATATGTTCTATGAATAAAACTTACTTTAACATCGAGTCGATTATGAACACTGAGTTGCAGGCGTAAGACTTGCCGGTAATTAGCAGACGTCTTGTGTGGTGCCCGCTGTCCTGGGCACAACACAAACACACTAGCTGTTCCCGCGCACTAGTAGACCAGACAGCTTTCTTTAATTAGTTATTTTTATGTTGAGTGTCTTAGTCTGAAATCAAGACACTTAGCCAGAGAATTTTGAAATTAAAAATCCTGTTTTATAGTTTGAAGTAAAAGCGCGTGACTACAGCAAATAAAGACTAACGATTTGGAGAAGCAAATAAAAAAAACGGAAAAGAAATCTCGAGATGACATAATCGTTAGATTTGGTCAGACATAATCTACAATGTTACCTAGTTCTCTCCCATGTTCTTATGTCTTTAACCTACACTGTGACCTACAGTTCTCTCCCATGTTCTTATGTCTTTAACCTACAGTGTGACCTACAGTTCTCAACCATGTACTTGTGTCTTCCAGCTTCAAACTCTGGGAAAGAACTCGGAGCACTAATTAAGTCACTTACTGCAGTCATGTCTCGAATGTAAAACGAAACGGAATAACTTCCCGAGGCTGCAAATTGGTGTCCGAGTCACTAGGTTCACTCTGCGCTAGTCCAAAGCAGCCGCAGAGAGATCTCAGATTTTCAAAAGACTAATTTTTTGTCAGCTGTTGCAAGTAGAAATTCTCCTGTCCGCGATGATGCTAAATGTCTTGATTTAGTTCTTAGGACGCTTTCGGGTGCTAGGATTGCTATCCATTTGTACAAATGCTGTTCCAGATGAGAGTATATAGATCCACACTTGAAAAAATTTATTCAATTCCTTATAATAAAAAAGGTTGTGTGATTGAGAGTCTTTTGAGACCTCACGGCAAGATTAATACAATCAACAGCCCTGCCCTTCACTTGCTATCTCAGCACCAGCCCTGCCCNACCAGCCCTGCCCTTCACTAGCTATCTCAGCACCAGCCCTGCCCTTCACTAGCTATCTCAGCACCAGCCCTGCCCTTCACTAGCTATCTCAGCACCTGAGTAATTCATGCGTATCACATACCTCATGGCTCATGCCGGCTACTCAGTGCGCCAATTATTCTACAATTCTCATGAAATACATCTGCGGAATAATCGTCCTAGAATGTGACGGTGCACACGATATTTTACCGCAACATCACCTATGTATAATTTTAAGATTGTCATTGTTTCAGTTTTCAAATCGTGTATTGTTGCTTGATATTTTTATAACTTTATGTAGTATAGTATGAAGTAGTGGGCTGTTACCAAGGGCTTTGTGTAAACAGTCTCGGGCACAAGGCAGTTAGTTCGTGTAGCGCTTCGATCACGACTACTCATTACTGCAAGCAACACAAAAAAATGATCACAGACTTCTTCACAAAAATCGAAATTGGCGGTAAATTAATGAGAGACATGTACAGTAAATACCAGTTTTTTCCTGCTATGTTTACGTTCCATTTACTCACTTTTTTATTCATCCTAGATAGCTTCCCAGTTCTCCATAACCTTTCGTCAAGTGCCTTTTATCTTGTTTGCGGTCAGCTTTGAGAAATGCGATAACGAGCAAGATTGCATCAAGCCTCGCCGAGGTCTCGCTGGCAACAACTCGGACTGGGAAACAAGACGCGCGAGCTTCGAAAGGAAATTCTTGGAGAAAACTCTTTCTCAGACTTCAAATTTGCACGTATTCATGATGTGGCTTTTAGAGCTAGACTACTTGGGAATTTCTGTTTTCTTCTCTTACGATTACACTCCGAAAACGTAAAATTTATGAACATTTTAGGATTCAACAAAACCTGAAGAACAGACTGACATCCTCAGCTGCCCTGCACCATGTGTTGTGTGGAAATGGTTTCGGCTAGTAATGATGAATTTAACTCGAGAAATAATTTCTGGAACAATTGAAACTGAAGTCTATCTACAGCCCATGATGAAGTGGGAGTAGTGTCGCACGTACACTACTTACGCCGAGGCCAAAAATACAACCACGACGAACAATAAACTTACGCTTGAAATTCCTACCTTCAAGTATGTTCAGTATTTTGAATATAAGGTACCGCGTAAAGTATATAAGCGCTTGCATAATTCTAATTCATGGGTAATAGAATTATTAGTAAGAACTAATGACACTAAATGGCGTCAGTGATTTTGCAATAACAAAATGGCAAGCATACTCCTCCCACCCCGACCCGAACTCAAGTCTCTCAAACCGCCGTCCTCAAAAGGCCATTGGGCGTTTGTCATTGGGTCCGAGTTTGTTTCCTATTGTTGATCTGATACTCAAATTTTTTTTTTGTAATTTCGGCCCTTTATTTAGAAATAGTAGAGGCGCCATATCGGTAACAGTTAGCAAGTTATATCCGACGCTGTGAATGCGCGACTCATGGTTGATATTTGTGTGTGTTCTCTCCAAACTCCGCGCCGTGGCCATCTCTGAGGCGTGTATCTTTCTGAGAGCAATAGTGAGATAATCTTCTAAGTTGAGCTGCCAGTGTTTTGAATCTTATATATTGAGCCATTGCAAGCCGTGCCAATACGAGCTCTGCCAATACAAGCTGTGCCAGTGCAAGCTGTGCCAATAGAAGCTGTGCCAGTGCAAGCTCTGCCAATACAAGCTGTGCCAGTGCAAGCTCTGCCAATACATGCTGTGCCAATACGAGCAGTGCTAATACGAGCATTAATAATTATTGAACCAAAATACTTCTATAAACTAAACAAACGTTCGCATTCTTAAATACCCATCTGCTTATTATAATGTTTTCGGCAAATTTGAAATATTAAATAGCAAACCTACTTCCATAAGTTAGTCCCGTATGGTTAGTTTGTACCACAGATTTCTAACATTAAAAAAATGAATTTGAGTCGTGCAATAGTCTATACATCCATGAAACTTTTCTTACGATACGACCCACCGGTGGGCCATCCCTCCCTCGCCTAATGGCACCGTCACGGGAAGTGTCGACACATCGTAGCTGCACAGTGCTGTCACGAACGTTTGATCTTGCCAGTCACGGTCAGTGCGCAGGTTGGGGCTGTTCTCATCATCTCTGTGTTGTAAACAACAGCGATATTTCAAGGCCTCGAGGGGCTCATGCTGCTTATCAGTTCAATCGATGTACCACGAGGGTGGGCGATACCTCCTCTGCTCTTTGCTGCGACTTGCAGCATGTCCTCGTGTAGCGATAGCAGAAGATATGACGCGAGAACCAGTGGTACACTGATTTAGGTTGGACGAGATAAGCAAAATTATCGTTGACAAGCATCTAAGCTGTGCTAGGCCTCCATATGATGTTGCCACCTAAAATAGAAATTCAAGGGAGCATATTTGAACTTGTGTCAAGAGAAATGGGCGGTGTTCAATTTATCATAGGTCTGTACGTAGCGTCGTGGAGACTTGCACGTTTAACAGCCAGGTAACTGAGCTACAAAATTTTGCCACACGTCCACTCAACATCATTCACGCCTTCTGCAGACAATCACTGTGCTGATAAGGATTCTCAGGAAAAATAAAACATTTAGTATAGAAACAAATTCGGCCAAGTAAGACGCAACTAAGCTGCATAGTCGCTGTTTCAAACGGGAATTCTGATGTAGAGTAAAATGAACAGATGTCTTTCTTTATCTCCCAATATTATAATTCAACCTATTTAAAATTTATTTCTTCAACCTGAATTAAATACAAAAACGTGTTTCTGAAGTGACTCGAGAGAGGGCAGCAGGAGACCGAGATCCTCCCACCGCTGCAGGAGCCGCCCCCGGACGCCCGCCCCTCCGAAGCAAACTTAACTGTTTGCTGCAGCGGACTTGAGCCTTCAATCATGCATTTCAGAGCTACACTTCAGCTCATGCATTTCAGAGCCACTTTTCAGCTCAGAACTTTGACAGACACGAGAGCACGTGTGCTGAAGGGTTGGACTCGGCATCAATGTCAGTTTTTGTTGATATTTCGTCAAATGCAATGTGCAGATAATTTTAAATCAATTTAAAATAAAACCGTTGAGTTACTGCAAACTTATCTTTTTTGTTTTATCACTATTCGACATCCATATCTTTTACTAACATGAGGACTTTTTTGTAGTCTCAAAATCGATTTTGAGTCACAAATGTCTTACAGACAAACGTGAGCAAAACTACGATTCACATTATTTCTTTCAGTTCCCTAAACTACTTCTCGGTGAATCCCTCTTACAACTAAAAGAAGCGTATAGGTAATGAACAGATTCTGCTCTTCAGTTGTAGTTTGACTCAATAAGTACAGGCCCGGACCTACGTAGAGGGATCCCGGGCCGAGAGGTGGTCCTGGACCTAGAGGAGATCCTGGATCTAAAGGGGATCCTGGACTATGAGGGTATCTGCCAGTTTATTATTTTCTTGACTGGTATTGGGTGAGCCAAGGTCACGACGACTTCCCTGCCTCTCATCGTTACCTAGAAAGTCAGTCAGCAAGCCGAGGCCGCCGTGGTGACATGTATGGTAACGCAGTGCACTTCTGTTCCTCGGGGACTGGAAGCGAGCAGCCCTTGGTGTAGAATTAAACATCAACATAGAAAACTGAAGTGAAATATACTACGTGTTGCGAGGAAATGTGCTGGTCTGTACTCACCAAGATAACTGCTTATAGAAAAGTGCACCGAAATTTAAAAACAGAATTCTGCAGAGGACAGCTTAGCTCGTCAATGTTGCGGAGCTTGAACAGCTTAGGAATCTAGGACAAGTAAAAAGACCTTCACTTGATGTAGATATTTGGGGTAGACACACTGCGGCAGACACACTGAGGTAGATACACTGAGGAACATGCCTGAGGTAGATGCACTTAGACGCATTTGTTTTGATGCAAGCTGGCTGCTTTCAGCAGGGGCCTAAGTCTCGCAGAGACGTCTGGCCACGTCGCGATTAGCGAGTGTGGATTTGGTGTTCCTGTCAATAGCTAAATATTGGCGCCAAATAGGAAAGAAACCATGGTTACCTAGAGCATCAAATCCATCAGCAGAGCAACCGCACCTCTGAATGTGACGGGTTTGCCGCCCCTGCGTCTGCTCTGAACCTGCCAAGGACTTTGAACTGGTACTGGTATGTACCACTAGTGGTTCATGATACGATTACCTCTAGTGGCTCACGATACGAGTACCTCTAGTGGTTCATGATGCGAGTACCACTTGTGGCTCACGATGCAAGTACTACTAATGGTACGCGATGCTGATCGGAACAATTAGCGGGGCACCACACATTGTGCACGGTGCTGTGTATAGTATTTACCAGCTCGCTCACTAGGAGGAAGGAAGTTAGGGAAATCAATTCAATGAAGCACAATTAGGTGTTAAAAGTGCCGCGTCTTGGCTTTTGGAAGGAGCGGACCAGATATCTAGGGCTCGTCTTCTAGCAGCGGCCTG
>VOMN01066100.1:0-22695 GCA_014899125.1 Orchestia grillus | reverse complement strand
GCCCTCTGATGCCATAGCAGTCGAGCTTTGATAATAATATTTGTGATCTACACAATCAGAAGCTTTACGAAAGTCGAGAAATACAGAAAATACAAGCTTTCTGTCGTCTATATTTGATTAAAGATATTGTAGGTGATTGAAAATGACCTGCGTTGTTAATTTTTTGGAACGGAAGCCATACTGTTTGTTATAAGGCAATGCTTTCTATTCAAAATAGAAGTACAGATTTTTGTAGATACTTTTCTCAAATATTTTACTGAAGAATGGAAGGACAGAGATAGGTCTATAATTGTTGACTCAGGTTTTCTCACCGTTCCCTTGGCCGGAAAGTCACTAATTTCAAACTACTTCGCCTATGTGAGGTACTGAAAGGTCTTAGGAAAAGTTAGCCTTCTGTAAGCCTCCTGTCATCCATTCCTGAAGGTACGTCCTGATTATGACCTTACTTCAAGATTAATTCCACACATCAGGTTACTGACCGATACGCAACGCAAGTCCGCCTCCGTTCAAGAGCATAGACTGTGACAGGTGTTCCGTCCTACGGAGTCCAGCTCCGCTGTCTTCTTTAAACTACCGTTAAACTATGATCAATTACTTTTCTCCGGCTGGTTGGTTTCGTAGCCTTTAAAATGTGCTACATGCGTTTAGTTTGGAGTGATTTAATTTCACTGATGGCACTGCTAGGTGGCTCAGAACTGAAGCAATCTACGGGCCCCTGGAGTGTCGGTGGACCTCACACACCCCACGTGGTGACGACCAGACTGCGACTGGTTGAGAGGGCCAGGCTAGAGCGAGGTATACAGAGGGAGTGTTTATCGATCTCACTAAACCTCCTGCTAAAAACATGCTTCTAAAAACTAAATGATTTTTGTCAATGAAAAAGTCATAAGTAATACGATTGCTTTTGAGCTCTGGCTCAAAAGGATTCCATGTCTAATTTGCTAAGAAATTCAAACGAAAATTTTTCAACTTTTTTGATCTAGTAGACAACACTCACATTTTGGGCAAGCCTTTTAACAAATCGTCTTTAAGAGCTAGAACTTAAAATTCCTACATGGGAACGAAATGCTCACACTCACGCGTGTTCCTTTCGAAAAAAAAACGCAGTTAGCAATTGTACATCGCAGCACAAGCAAGCGCTTCTATAGCGAACCAGTCGCCACGATTACCAGAGTCCACCCTGCAAGGCTCAGTTTTCTGTGACTCACTGCCCCTCATTCATGGCACTTTGCCACGCGCGGACTAACTGGCACTGCAGCAACGCGCACCCCAGTCGAGCTCACCTGCTTGTGCAACTGCAAGAAACTGCCTCATAGCTCTGCAAGTTGACTTACGACACGAAATTTTACCGACTGTTGGTCAAAGAACATGTAATTTAGGAAAAGTGTTCCGAGTTCACCTGCGCACCCAGTCCTATTTGGTACGTTGTGAGAGTCACGTGTTGCATGGATTTGCATTAGGAATGATAGGAAAAATAAATTCCATAACGTCATCGGGTATAATTTCATTTAGTGCTGAAGCGTGTATTTCATTTTGCCTAGAAAATATAAACTATGTAAAATAAAATATGAATGAGTCATGCAACTCTTTGAAAATCCACGGAAAACACTACCAAAATTTAACTTACTCATCCACTTGATTTCATTTCCATATGAATACATACAAATGTGTGCACATTCCATTCCGTCATAATTCTTACTGTCCAACACATTTCATCCCCATCTACTTGTTTATGTACATTCAATATATCATATTTCCTACTTTTATTAAGGATTTCTCTCAATCATATGACAGCTGTGCATTTTGTAAAGAAACGCAAGCCCACTACATGAAGTAGATTAAAAAAGCATAAGCCATGAGGCTAGCATAATTTTCTACGTTGTTTTGTATTTTCTGGGCTGCAACTCGATGCGGAATTTGTGAAAACAAATACGATTGTCAATATTTTAGAATTAACTTGTTTGGACAAATGTTTTCAAGTTCATCTTCCAGACTTGAAACCACTATTTTTAAAATGGGAGAGCCGAGCTCTGAAGCTTCTACCCTCAAGAACACCAACCGCACTTAGAGTAAATTTTAGCAGGCATTGACGTGAAACTCACATTGAAACATGATAAATCTGAACAATACACACATACATACAAGAAACGAACTTACCTAAAAATGGTTACAGACATACAGTGTGAAAAATATATTTGAACCATTAACGGTCACTTCCAAAGAGACGCCAGATCATGGCATACTCTAAGGATACTGAAAGATATTTCATTCGAAAATGCTGTTGGAAATTATTTACATGCTGCCCTCACATGCACATACCATGTTTGTCGATCATCTCAACATAATTCAAGAAATGAAACCAAATCAAGAACACATCCCTGAGCCGAATACAAACTCTAATAACTTTTCATTTTGAATATTTGAACTCTTTTTTCTGCTGCTCTCTATCAGTCCTTCAATAGCTATGCATGTATCTGACAGGTAATTTTGGATTAATTAACCTAACTCAGCTCAGGAAGCCGCTGCCTCATATTATCCCACAAGCCGATTGCAGGTAATTCAAATTTCCGATATTAGTTAATGTTGTAGGTGCAGTTCGGATTCCGTATTCTCCGTTTGCAGTTCAGAAATGTTTTCCCCACACAATAATAGATATTTTCCAGTATCTACGTTTACCGTTAGTCAACTTTAGGTATCTTGAATCATTCGTTTGCAGCTTAGCTTTCTTTTATTTCCGAAGGAAAACTTGCTAATAATCAACATGCGCGTAGATGGATGAGGTTGCTTTAGATCCTTGCACCTAACAAAATCATTTGTGCTAGTGATGAGAAACTTCAAATGAGTGTTTTGAAGGATTCAGTTTCGTTATTGTGAGTTCTCTTTTTTGATATTTTTGGCTTATTCGCCACGTGTTCAGTTCTTTTCTCGAGCTAAAAGAACATGCAGAGAAGTGCAAAAATTAAATGCAATGAAAGAAGTGCAATTCTGTTATCAAGATTTTTAGATATTTTTCTGTCTAACAAAGAGGAGATTTGAGAGCACAGAGTAGAACGTAATGTGTGATGGTAGAAGTGATTATTGCTGCAGATTGCAAGCTCATGTCTCCAACGTAAATGGCAAAAAGATTTTACTAACCAGAGTATTCAACACTTTAGTGTTTACTCAAGTAGTTCACTTTGACGGAGTTTTTTAGCCCGAAGCATGTTTCTAAATTTTCATATGAATAATGGTACTTGAGGACAGTAAATTTTCAGGAAAATAATATAAACATGCAATCAATAACAGTGACCGCTCACATATTCATTAACCAGTGGCTTTTGACTCGCTCTCTACAATAGCCATATACTGGTACACGTGGAAAAGGTTTCCAGAGCTATATCACGCATACTTTCCTAGAAAATATTTTGGGAAGTTGTCTTGTTAAAAGATATTATTCAAATGATTCATATTTCTTTTTAAACGATGAGCTTCCCAACGCAAACTGGCTTCACTAATTTAGTGATTATTGTTTGCTACGAACGTCGGAGTTTAATTGAGTCTCTAATTAACAGATCAGTTGAGCTTTAATTAACGGATCAGTTGAGCTTCTAATTTACGGATCAGTTGAGCTTTAATTACCGGATCAGTTGAGCCTCTAATTGACGCATCAGTTGAGCTTCTAATTGACGGATCAGTTGAGCCTCTAATTAACGCATCAGTTGAGCCTCTAATTAACGGATCAGTTGGAAGGAGATAGTCCGATAACATGGATATTCTGCACGTCGTTATTCTATGTACTCGTTCAGGACATTCGGCCAAGTGGAATATGAATTCAGAACTGCAGATTTGGCCCGCTGCATCCGATATCCCTTATTGGTCACCCAGATGAAAGCAATTTCCAGTAAAGAGAAATTTTTTAACATTTGGAACTTTTTGAAATCTCATCCCTGTCACTTGTATGTATGTAAGTCTACTGAAAAACAGCCTCACACTGCTGAAGTAGTTTCCTTTGGGTAAAATATTTCTCTGTGTGATCAGCTATAATTTTTTTTATAGCAGTATTTCTCCTACATCGCTGGTAACGAACGAATGCTCGCGAGAATATTTTTCTCACTCCCATCCACTTGCAGAGATAATTGAGCAAATGCTTTGATTCTAGTCACACTTTCTCATTAAAATTGCACACAAGTTAACTAAAGTGTCTTGCATTTACAGAAGATGCGCCTCAGAGGACACTGGGGAAGCCATTACGCTAGAGAAACACCGACGACCTCTCCCTCGCGATGGGCAGAAGGAAATCCAAGCGCAAGCCGCCACCAAAGCGCAAAGCTCTGGAGGCGCTCGACACTCAGTTCAACTGCCCCTTCTGCAACCACGAGCGATCCTGCGACGTCGACATGTGAGACCGAATTTTGAGTTACTGCAAAATGTCAGCGGGTGATAAAATTACTGGAGAATGGCCGTGATCATTTCAGTTCATTATTGAATGGGTTTGTAACCTACACCACCTTCATCAAAGGAATTTCGCTCTTACACTGAATTAGGTTAATATTATTTTGTGTGTGAATTGCTGCATGGTTTGACTTATCATTTATGCAAAGACTCAGAGTACATGTGACGTTTAATGTAAAATAGATATTGCATCTGGAGCGAAGGAACCGAATAAATTTGTTGGGAGTATAATTTTAAGAGTACAGAGTGCCTCGAAATTTTTATGTAAAAATACATTCTCGAAAGATGAGCTCGCACGCGTACTATTTTTATTTGCACCGAGAGCAAAATGACGCCTAATTTTTTTAAGTGCGTCATCTTTTCTTCATCAAAAAGTATAATAAATGATAGAAAATAATCAAGCAGCTTTCACGTTGACCTTTGCATTGACGGGACTATATTTTCTTCTATAAAAAAAATCTTAGAAATGCCAATTTACTCAGATGGATATCTCATTTGTAACTCACGTAGACACCTTCGCTGTAGCAGATGGTGCTTATTCCTTCAAACGTGTCATTAACTTGAACATGTACTCTTTTGGCCGCACTGCTCTTCGGTAAGTACTTCATACTTATCCTTATTCATTCTAAGCAAGTCTTTCAAGCCCTCTTCATTTATAAGTCTCTTTTCGTAACAATCATTTGACATGATGAAATCCTAAAACATATAACATTTTTCAAGCACATTTCTGCGTCAAATACTTGGGAGTTGGAAGTATTCGGCTATTTTCTCCGAGCACGTCAGCATAAGTTGCAATTCATATTCATCTTAACGTGTCCGTGACTTTTTTGTTAACAATCCTGAAACAGTTGGGCAGCAGACAGGTCCCTGCGCTTGGCTGTCTCAAGTGCAAGTGATAGTCGTGTGAATAAAACGGCAATGAAGAGGCAGGAAATGAAGAGGCACAATCTGAACAGAAAAATGCAGAGGCTTTAACAGAAATAGAAGTAATGTACTACGGCAAAATGACATTCCATGCAGAAAGAAAGATTAATTAAAAGTTGCACTGGAAGGCACCTACGGTTATAGGATTCTGCTCATATGAAAGTTTGTCCAATCGGTAAGGCAAAAGAGCGGCACGTTCTGTAGCCCCACTGTGCCACAATTTCAGTGCTGACTCTCAATTATTGTTGATGAGTCGTGCCCACATATTTGGTTACTCAGGTACGTTTCCTATATGAGTAACACGGAATAACGACTGGTATAAATTTATGTATTAATGCTCGCGTAGCTTTGTCAGGATGCCATGCGCTGATAAGTAGATGTGTAAAGAACGATATGGTAGTGAGATAATACTGTTTATTACACGAGAGAGCTGATACAGATAAGATTCTGCCGAATAGAGAGGCGGCAGTAAAGTCTACTCAAATTGAGTTATATACGTTATCTACCCGTATTTATTTTACGGACTATAAGAGCTATGTGGAGTACCGGTGAAACTTTCGTTAGACGTCAGATTCAGAAAATTTGTTTCGGTCACTCTTCAGTAGAACTATTTCATATATAATTTTATTATTGAAGCAACTATACAAACAAGCAGAGAGAAGGACTGAACCAAGTAGAAACTGAAGGTGTAGTCAAAAGGAAGTGACGAATTATTTGACAGAAGCAATTAAGCCAATTGAAGTACAGTATTCTAATAATCTTTTTCGGATAACTTCTACACACGTTGAAAATTCTGTATCCCTTCAGTATCAGCATCCTCAAAGTAAATCTAAATTGTCCTTAAGCGAAAACATTCAAAGTTATCAAAATATGACGCCTTGAATTTAAGCGAAAAGCATTTAACACGTCTCTGTGGAATTTTCCCGTGTACCCTAACACTTCTAATTACGGATCTCACTGTGAATTGCTACAGGATTGCCGTTGTTCGTGCAGAGACAAGGACAGGAGCGTCGGCAGGGTGCACTGCAGGGTGTGTCTCGAGGACTTCCAGTGCCCAGTCAACTACCTCATGGAGGAAATCGATGTCTACAACGAGTGGATCGATGCATGTGAAGCTGCAAATTGATAGCAAATAGTAAATTTTTTCTACGTAGTTACTCAAAGCCAAATCCGATATCGAGTCTCGGGAGCTGAAATATTTGTTAAGTATTTGAAAACTGTCGTAGCGTTAGAACTTAAGTCGAGTTAGGTTGGTAAATTATACAAAGTTTAATTCAAGTTTAGAGTTTTTAATGTTTTGTGAAAGTAGGATCTAATAACCTGAGTCTATTTATGACCATGCAGCGATAATATTAGTATATAATTTTCCGTGTTTCAACGATTTTTAGTGTATTTAAATTCACAATACGCATTAAATGATTTAGAGAGCTGTAATAATTACATTTTGTCAGAGTGCACGCGTTTCGGTTAAACTATGCTGCACATGAAATGATAAAGTTTCATAGGTTCACTAAAACTTAGTTAAGGCTACTTGAGAAAGAAGCAGTACCCTGATTTTTGCTGCAGGTTACCTAACAGAGCAAATGGCAAAATCACTTATGAGAAATTTAACTTGTTACTGTGTCGTCAAGTCCATGAATTGAGACCCTGTGATCGGAAGTTCATTTCAATAAAAAAACGATGAACAATTAATGTAATATTTCATTACGAAAGCCTACTACAATTCACAATGAATATGGGATAGAATTAAATTGAGGCTGGTGCAAAATGAACTAACACACTCGTTGTTTAATAAAGCGGAATAAATGAAAAATGAACACAAGTATTTTGTTATTTAGATTGATAAGCAAAGAAGTGTGGTTCTATTTCTTTGCAGTTAAAGATAATTTTGTTCATTTTAATTTAATTATGTTCTTATTCAAGCAAAAAAATGTTTCGGATCATTTTTCGCCTCTTGTAGTTCGTGAAAGCAATGAAATTCATTCTCCTTTTTTGAATAATGTCTCTTAACATGAGTTTGAATTGATTTGAACGAAAAGAGTTCTGAAAACATTATTGTTTTACGATAGCTTATGAAACTAAAAAACGAGAAGAAGCAACGACCGCAAAACTACCTGAAAAATGGTTGTGTCGCATAAGTGGGATTGCTGGCTGCCGTCGTATGTTGGAAATACATCTCTCCAAAGCCGACATTCCGGAATTTCTCTCAAAACCAACTGCCCATTAGCTTCTTCTATCCAACCCTTCTAACTATGCAAGTAGCAAACAAAGATTCTAACTTTTTTCGACGTAGTGCAACGTAATGTAAAATTCTGTAATACTGCTGCGAGTGGAGGCAGAAGCGTGTGACGAATTTTTCCAGTTTCCTTAACTCTCATGAAACTATAATCTCCAAAGCTCAAAAGGCTGCTTTAAACTACCTTTATTAACACAACACGCTTTACCGTTGGGATTTTAATGCCTTACAACTACTGATGCTGGAGGGATGTGAAATTTAAGCTTTATTTTCCAAGGGAAGCACTCCGTTGTTACGTGAAAATCTGTACTTTAGCCGGGAGTCGAACCCTGACTTCCCAGTCGCGAGGCTATCACGTTAATCATAGCGCCATGGAGTCATAGAGTCATTTAACTGCATGGTCGCCTAGATTATGCAACAAAGGTCAAAAATGTCAATCCGATGACAGCGAAGAGAGCCTCACAGGTTCCATGACCATACGGAAATCATCAGAACCTAGTTTCACATACTGTTTCGTGAAAAAATGCCACACTTCCGCCGATTTGTATTGAAATACCCCCTATAATTCTTTCGTTGACCATCGGCTCTCAGAAGCGCATACAGGCGTACCTCGCTGGACGATTGGGTTACGTTCCTGAAAAAAAGTGGTCAATCAAGGCAATCATAAGAGCGAAATATCTCATAGCGAGGCTGGTATAACGCAACAACCCCATAACGTGCCCCGTGTATGCGAGCAGGGGAATCGGACATAAGTATTGTGTTTTCATCACGAACCTCAGTTCTTGACTCGCCTATCTGGTACATCACGAATCTCAGTTCTTGACTCGTATCTTACGGCACCCGATGAGTGAATGACTGACTTATTTAACCTGTTAACGGGTATTGACATCATATGATGTCCGCGTGGTTGTTACATTCACACAGTCGCTGTCGATTACACAGACCGTGTGAATGCAACAAAGGCAACCTGGGCGGTGACCGTTGACAGGTAAATATCTGTCGCTGTGTTGCATTTTTTATCAGTATTGCGTATCTGACGAAGCGAGCCGCCTTCTCTAGATCGAAGTCACTCAGTTGGCAGAAGGTCACGTCGTCCATGGGGCTCTTACTGTTTTATGCTGTGGGACACGATACGAGCCGTCTGAAATTTCAACACATGGCACTGCAGTGCACACAGTGAAAATTGCAGTGTTTGACACTGCAACGCATCGACCCTGCAGTGCAGGATTTTCCAGATGTGGTACACTTTGGTTCACCGCAAAAGCGATCGTTGCACATAAAGCTTGCAAGATCGCAGCTAATAATTGAATTATTTCAATTTCTTACAAATTTCTTATTGTACAATGCGTGTTGGCACTAGGCGTGTTGGTACTAGCTGTGTTGCTACCTTCCATGTTGGCACTAGTCGTGTTGGTACTAGCTGTGTTGCTACCTTTCATGTTGGCACTAGTCGTATTGGTACTAGCTGTGTTGCTACCTTTCATGTTGGCACTAGGCGTGTTGGTACTAGCTGTGTTGCTACCTTTCATGTTGTTACTAGGCGTGTTGGAACTTGGTGTGTTGGTAACGAAGCAGATTACCTAGAGCCTATTTTACAAGATGACGGATTTTCTATGCAGATTTATACAACTGAACCTGCAATACTAATCTAATATATTTCAGTCATGATCAAGGGTACCTTTGATAATTTTTTAAAGTGTTAACCACTCGTTTTTTGCCCAAATAAATCTACTTTTCGAGTAAATACGTGCATAGCTAGTCACAGTTTGTCACCATCACGAAGAAAACCGCTAGTTGGGCGACTTTAGCAGCAGCAGGACTTCATTTACGGAGGTTGTCGTAGCAACAGTTTTGCACGATTCTTTTCTGCCTTTCATCTTCTTCGTCAAAGGGCCGAACTCAAGGATGGTGCTACTACATACACCCATTGAGCAATGGACTCTTGTGAATCTCTCAATTAAAAATGGAGTATTGCGAGCGAGTAAGTTTTGGCTTACACCTTAATAATAAGCCCCGAATTCTAGAAAAAGTCTTCACTGACATCCTAACACATCTTGATTCTAGACAAAGGGAAAGCTCGTTCTTTCGACTTTCAACTTACTGAGACCTTAAAAGCACTCAGATGTTAGATTAAACCAGACCTAATCGAACACAGTGTAAAGTTGTCAAGCCAAACTTAAAACTTGCTCAAATATGTTCAGTAAATTTACCAAGCTATATGAAAATTCATCAGCACGCCACCAGCCCATCACCAAATGTGCGTAAGTCTCAACCGATCTCAAGACTCGTAACTGCCCATGCAGTGTACAGATGCTTCGAAGAACTGGCCCGATGGAGCTGCGCGTCCATATTTAGTCACTGTGATGCTGATTTTTCTGCTTTGTTTAAGTGGTGCCTGTGATACACGAACGTAGAAGCTCTGTGTAAGTTCCCAACAGTGATGGAACCTGTATGTAGGCGGTTTCAATTTTTTTAAACTGATGCTGTGCTGTGCTGCTTTGAATGCGTGAAACGCATTGCCTACCTCCCCATTTCCTCATTGTGGTCATAACCCAGGGAGATGTATGAAATAGACAAGAAATACACACGCATATACTGTTTAAATTTCAGTGACAGTTGGAGTACGTAGCGCCACTATGAGGTCCGTCCTACACTACGTTTGTAGATGATGTTTGGTAATTAAAGATTGATCTCCGCACTATTCCGAAGTAATTTCAATTTTGGAAACTTATTTACGGTACTCGGTTAAGATGCCTGCTCTGTTGCGAAGCTGCGGCGGAGTTCATGAATACATACGTAACCAGTGTTGGGCTACGTGTTTGGGTGAGACCACTCGCCCCCTAGGTCAGGCCTGCAGCCCAAAGGGAGGTGTTCGCTCGTGCCTGCAGAATGACGGCAAGCCGTCGCCACAGTGATATCAGCGAACGCTTTCAAAAAATACAAAGATAAAACGGATAACCTTGGCACCACTAAGGTGTGGTCACCGGGGTTCTAAGAAGTATCATCCAACGCACGAATGTAAATAGTTTTAAATATCCGCTTGTAAGAAACAGCACCTTAGATTGCTTGGAAGCATTTCTATTCATATATATGGGCAATCACTAAATGGAGCTGGCATTTGAGTATAAATTCCACTTAATAATTTAGGTTAGGTTGATCTTTCTTATTTGTTAAACAGATCAATTATCCTTTCAAACACAGAAAATAGCCTGTTTTTGTGCAGTTCGAAAGCTTTATTCTTAACTTGCATCTGTTTTAAGGAGATGTTTCTACCCACTTTAGTTGTTTTAAGTTCGGTAAACTTGTGAAAGTTATTTAACTCGTGGTTTCTGAAAACAGAGAATTGTTCAAATATTTGCCCCTGCTGACAGAGTCCATTAGAAATTCTATAAAGATTTGGAAATGTGTAAGTCTTCATAGCAAATGATTGAAGATCAGTAACTTCAGGCTAACAGTTTTGTCTTGCTAAGCTTTTAGTGAAAGAAAGCGTTCTTTGTGAGTTAGGCTTCCCAAAATAATTGCTTCCCAAAGTAATTGCTTTAATTGGACTCAGTTCCCGATGACCGTCCTATGAAGGCTGTGCTAGAGCTCTCCTGTCTCCCCTGTAACTGAGCAGAATGCTAGACGAGGGAGATCTATTTTATTTATTTCCGACTACCGAAAATGGGTCGTGGAGACTCTGACAATGGTTTATAATATCAAGTGCTAAAAAATTGCCTTACTCAACACTAAGAAAAAATTCATCAGGCTGATAATTTTCTGACTTATATGGCTAAATTTATATTATTAAGCGCTTAAAAATGTCCTAGCTCGTCGTTTGGGCAAGTGTCATGGAGTCAAAATTAAACGATTCGGGTGAGGGAACTAAGCACGGCAATGTTGATTTTTGCGTGAAGTGATGACTATGTTGACCTGAGTCCGCTGTCAAAGAGACAGACTCTAGACCGGTGCTGGCGTGGTAGAGTGAGCTTCACTAGAGCAATTCTTCAGGATGTTTGGTGAAAAAAATTAAGAATTAGATGCGTGAATGAAAAGGAGAAAGGTGTGTCGATGGAGTGAAGATTTCTAAGAATTAAGTTGGCACCAGAAACCAGAGGCATACTGCCAAATGAATATTAACTTAGGATAACCAACTGCTTACTTCGGATATTACTTATATTAATTGGGAAAACGAATCTACCGGAAAAGGCAATGAATCTAGATACTAGAGTAATTATTCTATAAAGTAGAAAAATTTAGGAAAAAATAAGCTCATTTCAAAATTTGGGAGGCAATGCAGCTCAACTTCAGGGATGACAAAGCAGTTCCCTGAAATTTGATGATATCTTCAAGCAAAATGCCTTTGAAATATTGCTGCTGGGTAGCAAAAAGTCATATTTAAGCAACTATTCGGCTCCATGCGTAACGTAGCTATTGAATAAAGTACCATGAACCGGTCAGTGAACATAGAGCAATATATAATATCATTGAAAAGGTCACAACATGCGGGAAGTGCCGGTACAGTCGACCGGTTTAGAGACGAGCCAAGAAATTCTGTGTCTTTGGGGTATGAATCCTGCGCGGTGTGGTGGCTGGGAGACCAGTCACGTGCGGTGTGGTTGCTGGGAGACCAGTCACGTGCGGTGTGGTGGCTGGGAGACCAGTCACGTGCGGTGTGGTGGCTGGGAGACCAGTCACGTGCGGTGTGGTGGCTGGGAGACCAGTCACGTGCGGTGTGGTGACTGGGAGACCAGTCACGTGCGGTATGGTGTCTAAACTTTAAAGCTCCTCAATTTATTTATATCAGACTCCCGGATGGTTGAAAAATGATAAGCAGCCGATATTTTTCATGCAAATCAGAATATTTCTATCGTCATCGATTAATAGATGCCAGAGAAAATAAAATCTATTGTCAGTTTACTTCGAAAAATAAATTTTAAAATGACTGCTCTTTTTCGTATAAGTTTCCCAACAAAGACTAACTGCCCACGAACTCGTAGCTAGAGTAGCTGCTGTCGTAGCTGTCGAATTCTGAACTACTCGACGTTCTGCTACAAACCCTTCAGCACGAAGTTGATCTGTCAATTGCCAATTACCGCCACTCCAACGCTTTTTGCAATTTCAGATTAGCGATGGAAAACTTCAAATTTTTTCCCACTGATGGAAGTGCGATAAAGAGCATATTAGCTTCTTGCTGAGAGCAGTGCAATATCTACATGTACCGAGTTTTTATCGCTGCAACTCCTGTGAATGAAATTGCAGAGAATGAAGAAATGAAACGATGGTCTCAATTTCATTTTTCTCCAAAGATTACATAATTTCTTGGCTCTCTGTCCAGCCTATTTATTCTTGCAGAATGTCTTACGAAACTACAACAGCCAAGTCGTCATAGTAGCAAACTTTCCATACATCTTCATCGTTCTTGTGTTGATATATTGAACATTTTTCCGTTCTATCAGGGGTAAAACCAGAGCCTTAAAGGCGAGTGCAGATACATGCAAGATGAAAATAAAACAAGCGGCAGGATTTCTGGCAGTGATGGCGGCGCTGGCACTCGTGTTCGCCTATCTACAGGACGGACAAATTATCTCTCACTTCGATGCCCCAGCTGCAGCTCTACTTGGGCCGTGGCAGAGGCGAGTACTTGTGCGGTTTTTTGAACAACACCTTTCAAAAATTCCTAGTAACGCGTGACGGGTCAAATGATCTGTTTCACTAACCTGGGTCTAAACCTGATACACTGCGACGGAATTTTTGCGGCAATGAGAAGCTGCATTCAGCTTCTCATTCTCATAAACGTTCTCATAAACGTTGATGCTGCACGTGGGGGCTGGAAGACACCTAAACTTCTACAGGAAAGCCGGTTCAGTGTGAAGGTATAGGTTTTGTAAATGATTTACTGTACGCAATCATTTTATTCAAATTATTCTTAACGTTCCTAAAATTTCCAGTGATGTACTGTATAAATTTTTCTGAGACTTTTCTCTTCTCTTGAAGATAACGAATGTTCAAATATAAGAATATAAGAACGATATCCGTCATATAGCTTCTTCTCAAATGAATTATAGAATAGATAAAGAACGCTGAAACTTGTATACACAGCTTGATTTATTTTTTAACTAGATAACGAAATATCCTGACCATTCAGAATGCGTTTAACAATCTGCATCATTTAAGTCTGTAATCTTATCAAGCTCTGTTCCACAGGACCGCCGAGCTCACCGCACACGAGCTCAATAAAACAATGCTCTCCCGTGACACTCTCGGTGAGCTATTCAGATGAAACATACTCGTTTTAAAGTAAGTACTTGCGAACCTACGTTTAATTTTTTAAATAATCGCAAAAATGTAGACAAGTATTTGATGAAAGTATAACCACGGGGCACTGTAGAGAACATAAAAAATCAAGAAAAAACGTGTTTTCCAACGCTTCATAATTTAGAACGCAGGTTCATTTAAACCCGTTCTTAATTGCATCCTAATCTCTCAACTGTTCTATAACTTTTCTCAAACTAATCATATGTTTTCTTACGCCAAGATTATTCATAATACGTTCTTCAAGTTCTCATCATGATCTTTCTGACTGAGGTGTATGGCGCCACAATTTCTGCATTTTGCGACGAACTCATCGCCTCTATAGTCGTTAAGTTGAATGGCCGCAAAAATCTCCTGATCTCACGCTCTGAGACTTCTTTCTCATGGGTCACCTGACGTGCAAAATTTGCGCCACTCTACAAAGTGGGTTAAAATATTAAAAAAAAAGCCCTATACTAGTACGGATTTTGATAAACCGGATCTCGTAAAATTTTTGCCCTAACCAACCTTATTTATTTATTTTCAAGTTATAGCGTTCAAGAAAGTATTAAATTTAAGCAAAGTGCATTTTTGATTTCTCTGTACATTAGTTCCATGAAATAAAAGTATTCCTTATTTTTAAAATGTTTCTGTTGTGTAGTAGAAATCTTTTTACTACATTCAACTAGGCTAGGTGAGTTAAAATCGGCGTATTGTTAGACGAGCTATTGATATTCTAGAAAAAGGTATGTGCAGATTTGGTGAGACCTGTACTTCACTGAAAGAAGACAATGAATTTTCCTTTATGCATACACTCAAATAAATTCGAATAATTTTACCCTCCCTTATTACCCGGTGTGGAAACAAACGAACCTGTAAACACTTCCCGACGATAACCTAGTTAGACAAGGAGGAAAAGACAATAAATTAATTTGAGAACCAGCATTGAACCATCATTTATTTGCATGCAAGTGTGAAGATTTTCCAAGAGCCTTGTTAAGTTCACACGTCGTAAACCCAGAATATATAATGCTCTCACAGTTGCCTCGTAATCATGAAGGGAAATAAAATACCCACTGCTCTACAATACAGACTGCCCAATTTTATCGATTGAGCTGTGACACAAAATATTTTTCGCGCTAGTTTATTCAAAACATGTTAGAATCGACAATTCATAACATATCAGTAGATACTCACTTTTACTTTATCTAAATAACACTGAGCTGTGAGAAGTTTTCGAACACATACAGGAAAATACCTACTTTGTGCGCTTATTCTGCAGAAAAATCACTCTCAACACGTGTTTGCAATGCCCTTAGAAGAACTGATATAACTAAGCAACGCTCTTCTGCACAGATGCCGAACTCTCGACGGAGCCGTCGTGGGACGACTTCTACGCCTTCATTGAAGTGGTGACGCCTTGTAATGAGCAGGTGAGAACAAGACCTTCTTTACACAGTGACTTCTCGGCAATGGACGGGAAATTCATACGAGGGGTGCGGTTACTGAGCGTTAAAGCTGAATGAAAACTTCACTGGATCACTAAGAGGGATTTTGACGACTGTATCGGGCTGAAGTGTTCAGATCTGTGAACATTAATTATGATGAAGATTTAGATCTGTGACTAGAGTAACTGACGGCAGTGAAGCTGCTCAGCCGACGCTGTTGTTCAGCGACTGCTTCAGAGGTTCTCAAGCTCCAACTTCGGTAGGTCCATTTTTTATTAGAAGTAAGAGAACTTACTTACAAGCCTCTGCATGTACAGAGCCTGAACAGCGCAATCCTGCTGCTCCAAAACTGAGTATCGACGAACTAACCAACAATTGAAGTGTATAAACATAACACATTACTCACGCAACTATTGGCAACAATCTACCGTAAATTACTTCATAGAAAATAACGAAAACGAGAATTTCACGTGCAAATTAAACGCGTGGTAAGAACGAAGATGTATTTAAGACAATTTTATTTATTTTCAGTAGGTTATTCTGAGTTGAGCATGCGTCATCGGCTCACACGCGTCCGTGTGACCTCTCGGTGAGGGCAGCAGCGGTCCTTTGAAATGGGGGCCATTCTTCGCTACAAATGATCTTCGAATCTTTGATGTTCTTGGGATCTCTCAAACGAATTCTATTCTATATTGAGCTGGATTGAAGCTAGCAATTGATGAGTTGATTCTAGAACAAATATTACTCAAAAACTGGAAGGTAGAGGTTCGATTCCCGGCTGAGCGAATGAATTTTCGAGGAACCTCGGAATGCTTCCTCCGGAAATGGAAGCTTAAACCTCACATTTCTCACATCCCCCAAGCATCAGTAGTTATAAGGCATCAAAAACCCCACGATGCACAGCACGTCAACTCTATTGAACCTGATAGAGTCAATTTTAATTAAATTTTTGCTCAAACATGAGTATTCGCTGGTAATTACCTATTATAATACATTACGTCCCCGATTATCATAGTCATAGGATCCATCTCCAAAGATTTTACCTATGTTTTTGAACGCTGATGCGAAATATATTGGGCTACGGAAGACAATTGAACTTTTTGGTCTTGACTTGTTGTTCACTAGAAGTAGGGACACAGCCAATATCTCCTATACATATATGTGTAGATATAAGAGGTGAGGACATGCCCAATGCCTCCTATATATATATATATATATAGATATTGGAGGCGAGGAGGCAGCCAATGCCTTCAATATATGTAAATATAGGAGCTAAGGATACGGCACCACTAACACTAGGTACGAAATCCCTGCGTTGGAGTTTGCGAGGTAGGATTGTTAGTAATTTCATAGTCTATAGCCATGGATATCCCACGATTAACTACTTTTTCAGTATTTCATGTATTCTTGAATCGCGAGCTCTCGCGTGGCACTAAATTACCAATTCCAAATGCCATTTTTTGCCATCTCATGGAAGAATTTCCTTGCGTCGTCGTTCTTTTTTTTAACCAATTAGTGTTTGCTTCCCATGGGTTTTGAATTCAATACGATATCTCATTCGAGACGCTGTTAGCAGGGACGCCGAGTTACGTGCTTTCCAGTTCGTGTTTCCTGTGGAGCTTTTCTTTTCCTGGTTTATACGAACTTAACTTTCATTTTCACGCTATTTTGTTTTCTCAGAGTAGAGCGATATAAGTAATATTGTGGCCCTGCCTTTCTTATTTTTTGCAAAATTGTAGTAGATATCTAACGACTCAATTGGCTCGAATGGCTCGAATGACATTTTTCTCAAAGACCCGTTTCCATGTTTACCTGCTATGTAGCTGCTTGTTTCTAAAGGCTTCGAGAACCTTCGAGAATTTACTACGTCTACAGTACGTACTTAAATCCCAGTCCATATCAAGCGCACGAGTTCAAATTTGAACCAAGTTCCCCCAATAATTCCACAACCTGCGGAGAAAAAATCTTACCAAAACTAATTGGTGTAATTTCTATCAAAATTAATAACTTTTGATACTTTTAAGTCAATTTTTCTTGATTGTATGAGCTGTGGTATAGGATAACATCATATCCATGTTCCATATTTGGTGTGTCTCATAAAGAGACCTCATTTCTGCCGAGCGAAAGCTGGGTGACAAGTCGGGACTCGGGGAACTGGACGAGTAGGTTGTGCAATGGTTGTTACCTCTATTACATGGTTGTTACCTCTATTACATTTACATTTATAACATCATGGATCTTACCTCTATCACGTTTACATTTATAACAGCATTGATGTTACTTTTTTTATATATACATTCATAACATCATAGATGTTACCTTTAAACATATACATTCATAATATCATGGATTTCATTTCCATAATATTGACATTTATAATATCATACATGTTACCTTTATAACATTAACATTTCTAACATCGCAAATACTTCATTTATTCATACTCGCATTGAGTCTCAACAGAGCGAGAGAGGCATCTGTACGTCACAGTCTCGTTTACTTATACAGGCCGCGTTCACATGGCAAATAATCACTACAGGTTAAGTTTGGCGGCGCAGGAGGTAATCCAAGAAATGATGGGTCGAAGATGATGTGTCTCGATAGAGGATACACCCTTCGTTCAGGGTCGTGCACGGTCCTGTCCTTCGGCATCAATAACGAATGGAGCTTCGACGACGCAATGGATAAAGCAGGTTGCAAGGTCAGTTATGTGACGTACTGAAGGCTATTGGAAGTGACCAGGTTATGAATTACAGTACTGCGTACAGTGTGCAAGTGTACTTCGTCCGACAATTCACTGTGTGCAGGTGTACTCAGACAATTCACTGTGTGCAGCTGTACTCAGACAATTCACTGTGTGCAGGTGTACTCAGACAATTCACTGTGTGCAGGTGTACTCACACAATTCACTGTGTGCAGGTGTACTCAGACAGTTCACTGTGTGCAGGTGTACTCAGACAATTCACTGTGTGCAGGTGTACGCCTTTGACCCGAGCATGAAAGCGGGCGACCACATCCGAGGGAAGAACATCCACTTCTTCAAACTCGGCATCAGCGACTCTCGCAATACCATCAAGCACGGGAAACTTCAATGGAAGGTATGAGGCGTCTGAGTCTGAGGGCACCATTAGGTAGGATTGTAATGCTCGATGAGGGGGCGGGTGTACACTGCTCAGCGATTTCAATAGTGTATGTGAATCGACCGATTGCTGGTCTGGCGGAGTAGTCCTGATCCAGATTTGATCAGAGAGAGATGTTTTTTTTTCTGGACATCAAGCTTAATTTCAATTCTAGACTACGTGATTGCCATTGATAACATAATTCAGTGCTGTCTTTTGTTCATCGACTATGATGGTGAGTTTTCTTATTTCGGAAATGAGTTCTGAAACCAATGCAACACCCGTTATTGTTCTTTATTCGATATTCGTTGGAATTCACAACAGTTATTAGTGCGTTTTAAGTTGAAACGTTGCAAACTGTTGGAAATTTCTTATGCAATACAGAACTTTTATGTTCATTCGACTTGAAATTCAAGTCAGAAATGGCTCTAATAATTAGCACACACGAACTTCTTAACGAAAATTCAAGTGAACAATGGTTGAAAACTCGTTCCGGTGCAGAAATGAGTGTGTGTTTGACTCAGCCACTGTATGATATTTTGTTGCTTTATGTTCTCGCTATCACCGGCATTGGCACTCTAAATTTTTATGTGTCTTGGGATTTGTTGAAAAGTATTGAAAAATTTCTCAATTTTATGAAATCTTTCAATGCTTATTGTCTTGTGAACTCCTGAAAAGGTGTGTCGAAAGGACTCTGACCTGCACGTATGTACAATAAGACTGTGAAGCGCCAAGGTTGAAATTCTCCACCAGTAGTCTGGGATTTTTGCTACATCGGTGTTGGTTATTCGTCCATTGAAACTACTGAAGTCAAAATGTTTGAGTGCGAGCTAGCGAATGCAACGAAAAAACCGACTCACCCAATGAGCGCGACTTGCATACTCAGCAATCCTCCCGTAAGGGCTCCGTGGGCAGAACCCACATTTTGTGATGCGTAATGTGCACCACTAAAGTGATAAATCGCTTGCTAAGTCGCGTGACATTTTCAGAACGAATGAAGGAGCCTTTCCTTTTTTATATACCAACAGGACTAAAAAAATCCTGGAAAATTGAAAATATTTTAAAAAGTATTTTCAACTTTCCGGATTGATAGCGAAATGTAAAGAAGGAGAATTGTAGTAACGAACATTCAAATTTTCAGCAATTTTCCTAGGACGATGAGTAAGTTTGAAAATGTATTAACGAAGTGTAAAACAATCATACCTTCGTCCGTGAATAACAGATGACATTTTTAAAGAAAAATTCACCGTTGGTTTTTCGTGAGGTTGGGTAAGACTAAAGTACTTTCTATCAACCAATACAATACAATCAAAACTAGGCCTACGATACTATTGGCTAATCGGGACAATTTGTGTGAGATATTGAACAAATTTGTAAATTAGTAGTACGGTAAGATTAGTAACTTCAATCAATGTCCTGATATTTCTCGGCATTATAATAGTGGCAATAACAATACTAAAAATTTTAAAAATCAAAACTAATTTAGACAGCGTGCTCAGAAACTCCTTACCTATTTGAGCTCACAGACAAAAATGACAATTTAGCCAAAAGTAAAGGTATTCCAACGATCTTGTATTGTCCTGTCATCCATCATCTATAAAATGGCTAAATTAACAAGATTGGCTTGTCATCGTTAAAAAAATTAGCTTCATGTGCTTTCTCAGTAATCAGAAGTAATTCAAAAATAGTTGTGGTGAGAAACCCTCGTCGATTTATACTTTTTTACTTCATAAACCATGAGTAAATTCTTTCTTAAGATATCGTATATTGTCGGTGAGTAAATAAATAACACGAATATGAATGAATAGCTGATATTAGGCACATACTGTACTATTTTCCAGGTGGATTCCTACAGGGGAATTTTGAACAAAATAAACGAAACGGACACGGTGATCGACTACCTCAAAATTGATGTAGAAGGGTCTGAACTGAATTTCTTTGCAAACGTGCTCTACGATGATGCTGCTTTGCTGAGGAATGTAAAGCAGATTGGCATGGAGATACACCCAGGTAAAGCGACTATGACGCGAAAATACTAGGTCGAACTACTGACTAAATGACCGCTGTGGAGATACTGATAACCGTACGGGTTTTGATTTTATTTGTAGTTTTTGATTTAATTTGTGAACAATTTATTTGTAGTTTTTTCATTTTATGAGATGAGATAATAAAAGGCAATTGCGATTAGGATAATTTTACTTCCATTATAATTAATTTTTCTATAAAATCGTTGAACATTTAAGACATTCGTACATGCTATGACCCTCCGCGAAATGAGAAAGGTAATAAATGACACACCTGAGCATCGATGGACACCTGTGAAGTGTGAAAAGTGTGACAATTAAAAAATTACGACAGTGTTTTCTTCACATAATGAATATTGTTTTCGTTACTATCGCACTTGAGGTTTTATTTGAATATTTATACCTTAAGTTCATTTGAATTTAAATCAACGTTCTTTTTCCCAAAGAGTTATTGATATCAATGCAGTCAACGCACCAATATAGCTGAGGCTGTTATAGAGATGACATAAATTCTCTCCTTTATCGTTAATAAGACATAACAGATATGACGTACTCGCATACTCGTGAAGAGAGAAATATTCGTTAATTTTTAACGTACGTTCATTCAAAACAAGCTGTGTCTTACTTTGACACCCATTATGGTGTACTCTTTACGGAGGCTTCACTCGCACCTGAAAGAGCGATGACTTCCTTTTGCCATTTCACTGCAGGCAGAAGCGAAGCAAAGCGAGACCAGCTGTGGATGTTCATGCATCGAATCCAGCGACTGAACTTCCGTTTGTTCTTCATGGAACCCAACCTTATTGGCAGAAACTCTTTCACGTACCACAACAAAAGAGTTTCAAACTGCTTTGAAATGGCTTGGATCAACGAAAATTTCAAGCAATGAGACCGAGACGTCGACTATTGTTAAGTGCGCTTACTTGAGTACTGAATAAAAATCATTCTGAGGAAACGTTCCTATATGATATAACATTGTAAGCTATTTTGCCTTCATGAAACAAGTGTAAATTAGCTTGGTTCCTTCTATTTGGCCATAGCATGTGCGATTTTACATTTGAACAATTAAAAAATAATCAATAGTTCAATTTGTCTTGCACAACAGATTTGCGGCAGAAGACTCCGCCCAGCGCCAGATGCAAGTGGGAGCGCGGCTTCTTCCGCAGTTGCCTCCATCCAGAGGCCTGGGTTCGATTCATCTGACGATGTGCTCCCCTTGAGAAGAGATGATGAGGCACAATATGCTCAAAAAAGCGGCACATCAGTGTAGCCTGGAAAGGAATCCCCGAACTACGTCAAAGTACAAGACTTCCTCGTAGACGTAATTTTCAGTAAAAAGACAATGTTCTGATGTCAGTACTGCAATGAGCAAGACATTTATGATTTGCTATTATCCCTTTCTGAGCTCAATTCTATTACATTCCTACTATTAATATGCACATCTGCTTTCAATATTAAAATCTCACACAATTTTTTTTTATTAAACTGTGGTTTTAACATTGATAATGACATTAACTGTGACACCTCAGTTAATGACATAATCAATCCGTTCTGATATTGTGTTTTTTCCTTCATTTAGTCTGATTTCTTAGCTTATCCAGAATTATTTCTTGATTATTTCTTGATTCATTATTACTTGCGGTCTCGCTCAGCCTCTCTGAGGGTTGCATAATTGGTTTATTAAATAAGTCCTCAATCCATGAGAAAACAGTCAGTAATGTATCTGCTAGCCTGTTTTGTGAAATATTTATTAAAGTAAAAATAAATTCATTCATTCATTCTTCTTGATTCGATTTAATTTTTTAATTATGGATATTCCAGTGTAATTGACATCTTTATTTTTATTTACCTCATAGTATTCAAGTTTTACTCATATTTTTTATTTGGCAATCAATATGATATTTCAGTTTGAGTTTAGTTCCGACTGACTCCTATATATAAGATGATCATGCTTGAACCATACGATAATTCATTTCATTTTGGAAACGTATGCACACGTACTTCATCTTTGTCGATTATTTAATACATCTATAAGCCCAGAACTACTCTGCCTGGCGGACTTCAGCAAGCTCGCCTCTCCGATTGTTCGAGTTTTCCACGCGTTCTTCTCTCTATTATCAAGCCCTCGCCCACTCAGAACAAGGCCTCGCTCACTCAGAACAAGCCCTCACCCACTCAGAACAAGCCCTCGCTCACTCAGAACAAGCCCTCGCCCACTCAGAACAAGGCCTCGCTCACTC
>VOMN01066099.1:0-20423 GCA_014899125.1 Orchestia grillus | reverse complement strand
ACACGCCCCTCCCTGAACTCCACACCTGCAGACGCTGTACGCGACGGTGGTGATGGTGGCGGCACTCGTGAGCGGTGATGGCCGCCGCTGGGCGAGCTCAGCTTCATTTTCCGCCCCCGGTCACGATCAATGGACTTTCTACAAAGTTCGCTTCAACAAAACTTACGGCAATTCTCTTGAAGATCAGGCCAGGAAATCTGTCTTCCTCCAAAGTATGAGAAGAATCGACCTTCACAATGCATTTCACCGGGCAGGATATGAGAGCTTTGAGATGGAAGTCAATTATTTCGCTGACTGGGTAAGTTTAAGAGCTCCACCGACGAATTAAGGCCGATATCTCTAAGATGGAACCCATTTATCTCATAGATTGGGCAAGTTTCAGAGGCCCAGTGAGGTATTCTGGCTGCACGATTGTCCGGAAGTACTGATGGCCTCTCCAGGGAGTTGCATTCCATTTGTTACCTCTGAAGTGCTCAGAATTTGGGAAACAAAATCAGCCCCGTAATTTGCTCTAGCGCTCCAACATTTGGTAGCATGCAGTATACGTTTAATAGTGTCACTTACAATGCATGATAGACATAAGTGATTCAGGTAATACGATGCAATTAGGTTTAAATTTGACGAAGTGAATGCAGAGAACCAGCGGCTAAGTTACCTTGTCAGCAATGCGATCGCTAGCAATGTCATATTGTTTGTGAAATGCTCTTAGCTTGATACAAAGTAGGCTCCAAGCAGAATTTTGGATGTCTTGTATTGATTAGTGTAGAGGGACACTAATCTCTTACTCTGGGTAATTTATTCCGTATGCAGCTATTTTCATTCCTAATTAATCAACATAGAATTCCGTACTTAATCAATTATTCGACTTTTCTTAAAGAACTCTACAAATTGTTAACGAATATTTAAAGAATTTCGTTAGACTATGTACTCGCATCAAAATAACGAGTTAAAACATTAACCGAGAGTCTCTGAGATCTTAATTCGGTATGAGGGCCACAGATCACTTTTGTTCTAGTAAATCAGATCGCTTTCTCACAGAGAGCAATATACTGTACACGGATACTAGCAAGTAATATTTGCTTCAGAACTCATCAGAAACATTTCTATAAGCTGCAGGCAAGGACATTATCTGTTAAGAACGAACTTAGACTGTGTCATTTACACACACCGTCGCCAGCATGGCTTTACGAACTTAATTTTTGGGGCATCTTCTTCAGTCACTCGACGAGCTAACGTTCAGTGCACACTAGCATTGGTGAATGTGTACCACGTTGAACTTATTCTCAAACCTAATTCTAAATTTCAGTGTATTACATCCCGTGGCTATGAGATTCGTCGTGAAAATCTTATCAGTGATTCGTGAAAAGTTGGCATTTCTGTTGGAAAAATAGTACCGGGTTGAGAGAATAGTATTGTATTAAGCTCAAACAACAGACTAGAAAGTATTTATGCATTTTATACGAATTATTTTTATGCTCGTGTGTTACACTCACTTCATAAATTGAAGGTTAATATATGTTACATGTATCTTTCTCACACCATTGACAGGAATGAGAACGACTTTTACGAAAGAAGCATACACACCCATTCTAACTTTGTGAGAGATTCACATGCAGTGATTGGCGAATTTCCTCCATAAATCAGGCTAATTGAGTTACTGCGTCACAACCACAGCTCCCGTCTGAGCGGGAGAGGGTGCTGGGCATCAGAAGCGAGCAGCACCTGCCTGGCATCACCGTCCCTCACCGACCAGGCCCGTCCACGGTCCTGGATACCAACGCCAGTATCCCTGATACGCTCGACTGGAGGGAAAGGGGTGCGGTCACGCCTGTCAAAAATCAAGGCAAATGTGGGTCATGCTGGGCTTTTTCTACAGTGAGTAATGGTAGTAAGGTAATAAAAAATTACTTTCTTCTTGATTCACACTATAGCCCAATCTCTGCCCATCTAATTTAGTGTTAGTTTGGACGAAGGAATTCAACCAGTGGACAAACCTACAGTAAGCTGAGTCAGAAAAAATTTTGTCTTATTTTTAATACAACGGCCACAAAACAACGACCTGCTATTCTTTCAAAATACTATGGCATCCAATCAACTGAGCTAGAAGTACACGTTCTAAGATTTGAGCCCCCAATTTCATTCTCTGTTGAATTTCTCGAGAATAATGTAGCGACCTCGATGACTCAGTTTAGGAGAAGCGATTAGGAGTTCAAAATAATGCCATTTTTCTGGAGCAAGATCATTAAAGTCTCGCACAGGATCTGTCTCGCGTTTTGTCGCTGATCTTTCCAAGAAGACGCAAGCGAGGCAAGTTGTGAGCTAAAGACAGCTTCCAGGACTACAATTGGGTAACCTTGTAGAGATAAAAGCTTTTGTCTGACTCAGTTGACAGTCTCCAGACCGACGTGAGCTCAGAGAATTCCTCATTTGATTTCCTGTTTCGTATCTTCCAACAGTAATGTCGATACAGCTGGTGCCGCTTCTTACAAAACCAGTCGTTTCAGGGATCTACGTGGGCCTCTAAAATTTTTCGAATACGACACATGAGGTTAAGAAATCAATCTTCGAACTAGGTTTTCTTTTTTGTCAAAGTTTCTGGTTCAGGGGATTACTTTACTTACGATTTTGATTATTTTTCGAGTTATGAAAAACGCACATTAACTCATATGCAACGACCTGCTTTCCTTGTGCACACCATTTCCGCCATAAAAATGTACTGTTCTAAATCTTCACACTTGCTTTAACACGATAAGAGTTTTGACAAAGCCTTAGATACTCTAAGGGTACCGTATTAAATAAACACCAAGACTCAGTTTGGTGTTTATTTAATTATTCCACTCTGCTCCAGTAGCAGAGTGGAAGTATAATAGAAGGTAGGTCACGATAGAAATGAAGTTGGTAACAGCCTCCAACGTAAGCTGACCTGAGTTCGAGAGCTCATTTAGGCAGAATTAACAGCGGTCCCCTTTAAGGGCGAGCCCGAAAGAGAAATCTGCTTTGGATGCTGCACAGAGCACGCAGCTCCCGCCGGGTTGTGGTGGTCCAGTCCAAACAGACACACTTTTTAACGCGTAGCCAACCCGCGAACTTTTGTGATTTGTCGGAATTCTCAGTGAGGACATAGCACGGTTGGAATCAGAGCATCTGGGCTTAGAATAGTTGCGTCCCTAACACTTACTCCATCATTGCAGCTCTGCTGCAATATGTACGTGCAAATGAGTAGTCGCTCAGCTGTAGGCTGGTCCTCGAGTATTGTTGAGAAAGTGCAATTAAAGCTATATTTATTTTTAGCATAAAATGAAAGGAAGTTTTGCTTTTGAATTATCAATTATCCGAAACTTTCAAATGTAATACAAGTTATGCATTCATGTATACGATTGCTTAGTACAAATTATATTTCTGAGAAAAAGTAGGGAAATATTTCTTGAAAATCAGCCTGCTGACGTAGGAGGACTACTCGTGACGAGCATAATTGTGCGTACGAAACAAATTAAATTAGTCAGACTTTATATCTGGCTTAATCTAGACTCGAATCAATTTACATCAAGTAGATATCATACAAATTATACAACATTTCTTCTACAATAAGCCAGAGGATTATTGCCTTCAATACAAATAATTAGAATTTGAAATTTGGATCGATTTATTGAAACCTTTTAAGATATAGTCTTTTTCAAACATTTGAGATACAGCTATTCAAAAATCTAAGTACAAACCTTAGTGTCATAGTTAGTATGATACATATGGTGCTTGAATCGAGTTTTTCCCTGTAAGAAATCTATTGAATTTCCTTAAATTCAGTACATCAGTCACACTTAGCCGGGCAGTTTTAGAGTCGTAATCCTTTATATTTTCATATGGTATCATTTAGTAATCATATTAGTTTGTTGGGCGGTTTTATAGTCATAATACTCAATATTTTGAAAAGGGGTCATTTATTAATTTTTTTAGAGGCGTCTATCAGTTTTCACTTCAAAATAGTATACCTTTGATTTTTTCCTTCTTTCAGAAAAGCAGCAGCTTTATGAGAGAAGTATTAGCTATGTGTTAGAGGATTCGGAAGGAAGAAAAGCCTTCGAATTCTTGTCATCTCACTTCCAATGCAGTCGATCCCTCAGAAGTGTCAATATAAGAGTCCCAAAAATTCCACGCCCGAGCACAGTTTTACGCAGAGAAACTCAAATTATAATGTGCATCAGGATTTTTCACAGCCTGCAGCAGGCGATGGAAGCTATTTAATTAAGTTGCGCACAATGTTCACCGGAATAAAGTTTAGTAGAATTTCAGGACAGGTGTAGCTCTAGTTTGGAAGCTGAAGCGCTCGCTGTGACGGTAAAATGAATTCATAACTTGAAAATACATTTTTAAGGCTCGGACGACATCGTTTCAGTACATTTATCCCCTAAAGCGATGAAAACACTGAGCGCCAAACTGGCACTCAAACTGCTACTTTGAAGGCTGATATTGTCACAAAACATAGGTTGATTATAATTAGTTGCCGAACATGACTCAGCCTGTCAGTAAATATGGAGCAGCTAACCACGTTATGTCACTAGGATGTAGGCAAATTTGAAGGGACATTGGCCGGTGTTCCTCAGAAATACAAAGCTATAACCTTCTACTTTGAGGGCCTTTGTAAATAGATGTATGAAAATATTACGTTCGAAATCGGCTATGACTCAAAGTGTTGATAAATTGACACATGTACCATAATGACTCGTATGGGTGCTCTAAAGCTTCATACAGTAATTTGAAAGGATTTGAAGTCAATGTGACTACAACTGATAAGTTTTGAACATAAAGAAGCATAAGACTAAATTTAATTTTGAACATTAACAAATTAGGACTCAGACTGTGAATTCAAAAACTGACTCGTCAATGTGATATGGCTAGCAGTAAATGGCAGCATGTAGCATAATTTTAAAATTTGAGGAATTGTCAACTCATAAAGACCCGTGAGAAACTTTTGAGAGACTATAGACATGTCTAAGAAAGTATTTACATTTTTCCGGGGTCTCAATTCGAGAGGATGTTAAACCATGCACTAGTAAATTGCATGACGGGTAGACGTGTCAGCCTCATTCTTAAAGTTTTATAAGTTAGGAAAGGGAAGACCATAACCGATTACTTTAAAATTTTGAACCAGAACTTATAAGGACAGGTACTCAAACTTCGTATGCTCTGAAATACTCACGGACATTTCTTTAAGCCCTCATAACCTAATAACAAGAAAGCTAAGTTGACTTGGAGTCAGAGTGAGTCTGAGACTGCAGGTGGCTGCTACTGTGCAGGTGGGGGCGGTGGAGAGCCAACACTTCCTGGCCACGGGCGAGCTGGTGGCTCTGTCAGAGCAGAACCTCATGGACTGCGACCGAACGGACGCGGGGTGCCATGGTGGAGATGTCTTCAGGGCCTTCAACTTCATGATCAAACAGGGCGGTGTTGACACGCAGGCAACATACCCCTACCACTTTACGGTGAGTTAACCGAGTCAGAACATCTATTTTTTTCTCTGGTCAAAAGAGAAGCTAGATGACTAGGAAAGTGTATGTAGGATACAACAATATTTTGATCTTCTTCCAGACTATATACAGCTGACCTGCCTAATGAATTCTAGCGTTTCGCTTAGGTGTGATAGTGGCATGTTTCCGATAGAAGTGCACTGCAGATGATGGATGCATCACAGTTTTTGTAAGATTTCATTTTCGTTCGACAACACTAACCGTTAAACCCAAACGCTCGCTCCACATTCTGAACCTGTCAGTAGTGATCAGCTACGAAGCAGTCAAGCGAGAAAGTGGATGCGATCGCACGATCTTCTCGACTGTGCAGTATCGCGTCTCTGATCACTCAATGAAGAGGAAGTATTCAGGCATCTTTTACACGTTGGGCAAATAGCACAACTGAGGAAACGAGAATTAGCTCTCATGTCAGGTACTTCTACTCAGCTTTTACTGCAGATACGTTAGAAATTTGGCCTCAAATTTCGCTGCATGTGAGCAATATTTCTTACTCCAAATAAATAAAAAATAATAATTTGTCAATGATTTTGGCCGGGTATATAAACACCAAAAGTTTGACATTGGAGATATCGAGAGCACTCATCAGAAATCAGCCATAAAAAGTGACGTCATAAATATGGCGGCCTGAAATGCTCTGGCGTCACCGTGATGTATGCAAATGAAAAGTACATTCAGTATGTACACGATAGGTGCCGAAAGTCATCAGTTGGAGACTTTGAGCGGTTAAATTCACGAATAAAGAATTACGATGACGTTAGAACGATGTGTAGAAGCAATGCAATATACATCATGAAAATGAGTTCGAAACATTCATGCGAATACATAGAGCTGAATACATCGTTACAGCGTTCAGAGTATCCACGAGTTAAACAGCCTTTCCTTTTATGACAATAGTTTATAAATGAAAATTTAACTGCCACTGCCCCTAGAGTAGTAAATTCAATCATTTAATATATAAACCACGAATTTAAAAGCAACGTTCATTCTTGCGGCTAATCGAATTTTCTTTCCCACTACACCTAAATTGCAGGGCAATGTTGTGCAGATTTATGTCTCAATCATTCAATCCCAGTGAAAGGTAAGTAAAAAATGAATCTAATAGTTTTTTAACTGTACAGAAGGCAGTAACACTAATAATGATAATAATAGAAATCTCCAGAGGAGGTGTACTTGTATCAATGCATCGTGGGGACACTTGAATTGCGCACCCATCCTTCAAAATGTTTAATGAAAGATCACCACGCGAAATATAAAAAATAGACCTTAGTCCCGTTAAAAATTTTCATTCACTGGTCAAACGATTGTTCGTTCAGTATTAAAACATAGACCTCTATTACCTACTAACATAGACCGTTATAATTTTGCCCAGCTTCTTACAGAAGAAAGGGTACTTATACAGTATACAGAGAGAAATAACAGATGTAATGCCTAGGTTTTATGGTAAATACATTGAGAAATTGAAAATAATTGTGCAATGCATATTGTGCTTGATATTAAGGCAAATACAATATGAATTCTTGGTGCATGCAACATGTGTTTCTTACAAGTTTGAGAGCTTGGAAAGATCGCTATGTAGCATGTACAGGGTGGCTCTAAAGTAAGGCACCCTTTCATGAAATTGTGTTCTAGGCATTTGTGAACGCATCAGTGCTACCGATATCAGTGAGGGGTGCCTTACTTTTGGCCTACCCTGTATATTAAAGCAGAGTTTTGAATATGCCGCATCGTCGCGTTTTCGTGGGATCATCACGGCCACGTCTAAAAGTTTGATCTCCTTCACGCGAGTCTGCTCGTTCTTTCTTCATCCTGAGTTCGACTCAGGAATGTCGCGCGATAGTAGAATTTTATTCATCATGGTAGACTCTAGGTGTAAGAGTGATTTTACTCAAAGCCTTCCCAATGTATTCATAATTTATTCAAGAAATGTTGAATTTTACAATATTCAACAGCTGAGATGAAATAAATACTCTAGTTGCCATAAAAATTATCTGCCACGTAACAAAAAGTAAGTAACCTAAATAATTACAAGATGAAACCTTTAAGAATGGAGCATTGCCATGTTTCCCGTAGGTTTTGAGCGAAAACATTTGACAGAAAAAATAAATTTGACACCAGTTGAAAATAATAAAGGCTCATTAATCTGCCGTGGTGAAGAAATGCAAAAACAAGCAAAAGGGAATTTTTTTGTGTGGTATTGAATAGTGTTTTGAGTACAGTATTACTTTTCAGTATTTCCAGACCGTTGTACAATATTGTTCTAAATTGTTACTCTATTGAGTTCTATTACACGGTTGGGCAGCACGTTGTTGTCAATTGTTACACTATTGAGTTCTATTACACGGTTGGGCAGCACGTTGTTATCAATTGTTACACTATTGAGTTCTATTACACGGTTGTGCACTGTTCAGTATACTTCGGCTCACTATTTCTTACCTTGTGCGTGAAGACTTCAATAGCCAACAAAATAAGTAACGCAATTTTGTTTTCTAAACAAGGCTTTGTAGTCTTCTTTTAAACTTCAGAGTACTTCTTCAATAAAACTGAAATAGTTTAGCTTATAAAACTACTTAGACGTTCACACTCACAGCCGCAGAACATAAGAATTGCCGTACAACTACTCTGCAACGCAAGATGAAATATAGCCGGTGAACGTTCGGTCACACGTCATTTTTCACGTCGTGACAAGCCGTGTTATGAGGCCAAGATTAATTCCGGTGAATTATACCGTCAAGGTGATACCAAGATAATATTTATTGTCTTTCCGGCAGCCTTGCATTGCCCTCTTCTGGCGTCGAGGCAGTTCAGGACACGCGCACAGGCGTGTCTTCAACGTTTTATATACAAAAATGATCGTACGCTAGTTCATTGAACACGTTGCTGGTTGTTATCAGCTGAAGCAAAATCTCTGTTTTGCTGGATAATAGTGTAAAATATTAAATGAAGTCAATTATTAACATGGGAATCGAGAATTATCTCCTGAATTACCTCATTCTAAATCCACACCTTTGTCCGAGATCATACAAATTGAACCTGTACAAATTTTCATAAACTCAGTTCCACTACGTCATCGTTCCGTGCCGATTGATCCCTCGTGTTGGTTTATGATGTGAGTAATCTAAAAGTCCTCCATTAACAAATTGGCAACGCATCAAGAAGCACTGGACAATAGTGACAGCCATGCAGGGTTCTTGCTCATTTCAATACGCAAAGGTGTAACTAAGTTCAGACCGTCCATCCTCTGTATCTGATACTTATTCCTCGTCGAACTTCCCCATTTGGCTCCCTCATAAATCGTATTATCTGTTGGTTCGAGTCAACACGGTCTTGATTAAAATTTAATTACACTGATCGAAGGGCCGATCGCATTCTTAATAGTATTGAGACGAAGTATGATGCAGATTGTACTACACCAGCAATGTTTTTGATCTTCTCTTAACATACTTCAAATAAATTGCGCTTCTTCATTATCCCTTCGAAATATTTGTTCATTCTCGATGAGATGTTTAATAATAATTTAGGAAACAACTGGATACTGCGAAAAAAAATTCAAATTTAGTGTCTAGTCACAGAGTCAATCTAGAAAGCCTATTAAGAGAGATTAACACTCGCGAGTGCTTGCATTCATTCAGATGTGCAAGTAACACACTTGAATGCATTGTTTTCGCGGGAGGAAACTAAGCACCGTTGAACATAAGCACGACTTGATGCAGTGTAATGGCAATCCATGCACATACATGATACCCCATGAGTGAATAAATGGGTTAATATTGAAAGGTATGCGCAATAGTATAGTGTCAATATTGGTAGTAGTAGTAGTAGTAGTAGTAGTAATTGTATCGATAGCAGTGCTTCAGTGACCTAGTCCATCTGGCTCCGAAAGAGAAGGGATAATTTAGTATTTATATATATATATATATATAAACTGTGGAAAACAAGGAATCTATGCCCAAGGCGTGTTCCTTCGTATAAAAACAGCAGGTAAAGAAAGAATCGTAAGAAAAGACAAAAAAGAGATAGCGAAGAGGGTGTCAAAGTAGAAGAAGTAGAAGAGGCAAAAAAGATAGAAGTCCTGAAGGCCAACCTATAGCTAAAGTAACGTGACAGTGCCCCCTAAGGTCGCCAGTCCCAGCATACGATAAGGACCTAACTAACCGGCCCCCTATTGCCTATCCAATGCCCCGCGAGGGAATGAGCACCCTTAGTAACTGGTATCCCAGCTCAGGTGGAGTAGCACAGATCCACCTTGCAGAGCATGCAAATATTTCTTTGAAATGGTTGCCGCATCAATGACTCCATTTCTAATCTTTTTTTCACTTTGGATAAAAAAGACAAAATGATCCGTCACACTAATGAAGCTGTAAAGCAATGTCTTAATAAGTAGATATTTTTCATAAGCAATGGGTAGCTTAGAGTTCTGGTCTAAATCCTATGGAGATCTACGCAAAATATACGATGATAAAATTAATTAGGGATAACTAACCCGCCAAGATTGGAACAATATCAAAAAGAAGCAGTTATCAGCTTGGTGTCTTCCTGACCGAAGACCTAAAATTACTTTCCTTTCCTGTTTCAGAACACGTAAAATTCCGACCGTGATGAAAGGTTCACTCAGCTAAATGCCTTCCATAAGTAGGAGAAAATAGCTTATTCGTGCATTTGTCTGCAATGAAATTAACAAGCGTGTTCCCCCCGTAGCCTGAACGGTGTCACTTCAAGACGCAAGACGTGGGAGCGACGGTGTCTGGGTACGAGCAGGTGCCCTCTGGAGACGAGGAAGCCCTCAAAAGAGTCGTGGCCATCAAAGGACCCGTCACTGCCATCATGGACGCCAACATCTCTTTGTTTGCATACAAAAGAGGTCAGATATCCTTCCGGTAAAACTCTAGCTGGTCAGGCGGAAGATCTACTGCCTTTGAGATCGGGTTTGCAGCGTTTGTAAATTTCCACGCTCTGATACCAGCTGTCTTCATTTCCAGGACTTGGTCAGAAGTTGCCTGCTGTCCATATCTGTTAATTGCTTTTGACAACTGTATTCTCCGTATATTCCTTGTTTGGATCATACTGTAAGCTTGTTTTCTTCAGTTTTGAACATTGGGTGTATAAGAGGGCGAAAGACAAATCGATACGAGTGAGAAGTAACTTGTTAATATAGTTTACCTGGTTCAGTGCGTATTGACAAGTACAAAGTTCGTCCATAGCTGCTACCTTGTAGAGTCACGAATAAGTCTAATCGTAAAATCGCCGTTTGAAGTTGAATTCACAAAGTTCCGGGTATTCAGCAACCACAACGTGCATGTTAAAAGAACACTAAATTCAGGTGTTTTTCAACACAACAGCAAAAGTATCCCACGATTTTTGCTGAGGACGCAATACCTTCAGTAGATCTAGAAAATTCTCGTGAGGAATTAGAGCTATCAATTTAGTGATAGGTGGTGTTTTCCTCAAGGGATATACAATGGTGAAAAAAAGGGAATTTAGTCCAATTTCATTATTCCTTGTATTAGAGTATGTAACGGAAATTATAATTACGATTAGCAAAATAAACAAACTTGCTCTAAATACAAGCGTTACGGTATGAAGCTTTGGAGCAAACATTTGTACACGACATACTTCTTCACGCCATGATCAATATATTTCCGTCACAGTTGAATTTGTTTTCTGGTTATTCAACAGCATCAATAAGTAAATATTTTGTAACACTTGTTGGTAACGAGATGTGACCCAGATTGATTGCGAAATACTGTACGTCTGAACCGTTTATAAATATAGTTAGCGTATTTATAACTACTACCAACAATTTCTTCTAATTTTAGAGTTATTCGGAAACATATTGATGAATTTACTGAGTCATATAAATATTTAGAAATTGGTTATTAAAAGAAATCCATGACCTATGACTTGAAAAAATGTTGTACATGAACACAAACGAGTTGATGCTCGGTTATGTTAATACGAATATCATCAAGGTTGCACACGGATATAAATATAATATCATACATCCATAGACAACCGTATGTGACTATCGAGAATCACAAGCAACAGTTAACGCTGGACAGTTCTGAGAAAATGGCACACATGAAGACATTCAGAACGTGAGGTGCGGCAGCAGCACGTAACACAAGGACCCACAACCGTACAGGTGCATTAGAGTAGCACTGGCCTTACATCGGTCTCAGCCGAGCTATGGGGTCGTGTAACTTACTCTATAATGCATCAATGGCCTAGCGCGCGGTTCTGCTACGAATATTCCTCGATTTTTTGTCGTAGGCTCAAGAAAATGACCTACGCTGTATTGATCTATTTTCAGACCTGTTCTTTTCTCGCGACACAAGAATTCAGTTTGCTAATAACGATAGGATTGTTTTGCAAGGTCATGTACTAGGACAGTCGGATTCTTCAACATGAACAAGAGTAAAGAGTAGCCTTGTCAGACTGAGTCAGATAATATTTTTAGTTCCATTGTATGGTGTTTCAGTTCATAAAGCTTAAGAAAACATAGCATATCATTACATAGAACGACCACCTAAATATCAACCTTGAAAGCATCATTAATTTTAAAGACTAACTTGCCGAGGTGTTCACATGAGCATCTAGCGCACCAATTTTTACATTTCCCCTGCGCACACTTGCTCATTTCTTGCTAATGGAATGTGAGAGAAAATTAAATGGTAGGTTCGGTTAAAGTAAAATTATTTTTTTAAACAATTACTCGATAAAATTTGAGTTAGATATATATGTTACTATAAAGTATTCTTTTACAAGCGCGTGAATGGATACAAAGTAAAATTTAATTCCAGAATTTACTGAAACATTATTTCTACAATTCCTCAAAATTTTATTTTAAAGTATGGAGTGTTTCTCAACAATAATTCCACTACTTAACTCCCAATTTAGGATAAAACATACCATGTCATGGGCATTTTTGAGAGACTCGTAAATGCTAAGTTTATACAAGCATTATTAGCAAAAATTATTGTCCTCAGTAGTTACCTTCAATCCCGCTATTGGACCCGTCCAATTCGGAGATTTACTGCTTGGAAAAGTAAAAGAGAGATTTCTCATGAATCCACCAAAGGAGGTGACGGGTTACTTGGTACAGCAGCTCACAAATTTTCCAAAGTTCTTGCAAGGTTTGCCATCCTGCCGCTGCCAGTAGTACGTGTCCGGTCCAGTCGAACTACCAGTGCAACGCCTCATCACGTCGCATCGCTATTAAATGGGGCATTATTTATGGCTCACATTTAGACGTGTCTCATTAGTGGCGAGTGGCAAAGGCGTGACATGTCGCTCCTGACAACACGGTTGCCTTATTTCTCACCACCATTCTTCTGATGAAGTCGATTTCTAGGGCTAAATTCTGCCACGCAGCCCCACTGAGGAATACACAAACGCTACGTAACCATGACTTTATTGGGTGTGTTTTCAATCGCCTTCGGTCAGTCATCCCCAAATGCATATGAAAATTGCTTAAAAACAGGACGTGCTACGTAAGCTGTTAATACAGTATATCTTTATTCAATTCGTAATTATATTTGTCTTTCTGATTGCAGGCTAAAGACTCATTGTCGAATAATTCCCTGCATCACAGATGATAATCATGCATAATACCGATGTCAAAATTTAAAAACCATAAACATTGATGCCCAAATGATGTGGGACTCATTCACTTGAAAAAAACGGATGACTGGAACTGAGTCCGAAAACTGCTATTAAATTCACGTTGTCCTGTTTTATCACATACTTTATGCAAACTTTCTTTCCGTAAATCAAGTCCTTATCACGCAATATCCTCGCCTAGTGTAGCATTACGAGAAGTTGACATAGTATGTCATTTTATGCGTCTATGGATCTCAGTTTAAACGTGATTGTGTACTGGTCTTAGTCAAACCTCTCAGTCAAAATTTGGAGATCTCTCTATAAGAACTGATCAATTTTGATGCCATTTAAAGGAACATTCGGTATCACTCTGTTCATCTCGTAAGGGTCTTTACATGAATTTATTCAGGGAATGCAGACGCGTTTAATCAGGCTCATAGCAGTAAGTAAAGAAGGTCCAAAAATAGATTTTGGAATTATCAGTCTCATGCTCCCGTGAGAGCCCCCGTCGTATTGTGACTCAAAGCACTGCTGTGGAATTGGAAATTTATTCGAGAAATTTCGTGTAAGCGATCAGACTCCCAAATTTAAATTAGAATCTAATTTTTCCGTGACTGCTGGATTAAATTCATTTTTATCATGTTTCGTCACAAGTACGGTAGACTGTATTCGAGATACATGTATGTCCACAAAGTTACACCCTTTTATTTCATTGGTTGAGATTGATTGCCTTTATTCGATATGCCATACAGCGGGAAGTTACAAATTGGTATTCTATAGCTGGAGTTGATATTTTCAAGTCTAATTCATACAGTAAATTAAACACAGACCGTCAGGTATGCTCATCATTAGTCAGGAAGAGGACTTTTAAAATTAAGTTGGTAGAATTTTTTAATTTTTCGAGTTCTAAATTACTAAACTTTTTTACACGACTCGATTTTTGCAGGAGTGTTGACAGTGAAGAACTGCAGCAAGGTTGAGGCCAATCACGGAGTGGTGATCATTGGCTACGGTAGGGAGAGCGACAAGGACTATTGGCTCGTTAAGAACTCGTGGAGCACAATGTGGGGGGACGAGGGTTTCTTCAAAATAGAGCGCAACGTGAACATGTGTGGCATTGCCACCAACGTCACTTACCCCATCGTGGGGCCCGACCGGCGCCTCCTGCATCACTTGGCCTGACACTCATGGGTCCCATTGAGCTGCAAAGGTCCTTGATGCTATTTGGAAGCCTAAACATCTGTGTGTCGGCGTGACAGAGTGCACGTAATTTGTTAAATAGGACTCGAATATTAATATACTACGGTCACGCATAGAGGCCAACTTAAATTAGGGCGTCTTGAGGTAGAGGAGAGAGTCCGCGGATGTAGGCTGAATCGCAAGGTGAGTTTTGAAGTACCGGTTTGATAGTGCAAAACACAATACCATTTTTTAAATTTGAAATGTAAGCAAGGACGTATCCATATAATTTCAACACAATCTCCAATTGTATCGTTCCACTAGTTTCTGTTCATACAGATCATTAAAATTATAATTAAATTTCCAGGTTTCGTATTTATTTCGTTGAAGTGTCATCATTCTGACGTAAACCACATAACAGGAAATGACTGACAAATCTTCAGTACGAACCACGAGAGGGCAGTGGAAGCCTAGCATTCTAATTTTTCAAGCCGCCACCACTAGCCCTTGTAATAAACAAAAGATAAGCCGCTTTGAACAGCTTTACCGACGAGCAGCCTTGTTTCCATAAAGCAAAGGTCAGAAATGTTTTAGCTCGGTGGAGGTAAGTCTTGTTCGTGAGTAAAGCTTCGATCTGCAGAGAGTGGCAAAGTGATCAATCCGCCTATTTTGCAATTTTGCCTGTATGTAAAATGACCGAGCAGCGGAGGACAGGTGTGGAGAACGAGTATAAAAATCTTGTAAGCGTCGAGGTGGAAAACCAGCTGTTGTGTCAGGGAAAATAATTAAGTCAAAAGTAAAAGAGTACGAGTTAAATCTCCGTGATGCAAAATGGACATGAATAATTTAAATGATAAATCGATGCCAAAATTATCTAAGAGTTAAAAGTGACCTATCTCTCCATTTACAGTAAATCTACTCAGTGCTGAATTATACACTAGTAACCTTTGTAAGCCTTTTGTAATTTGATGCAGCTCAGATTAGGGCTTGGTTTCACCAACTAGCATGCGTTTCCTCACTTGAGGTGCGTGGGCGCAGGAAAAATCGCACGTACAGGGTGGGGCAGAACCGACTGAGCAGTGCCCGAGCTTGGAACTTTCCGAAACAATGTTATTAAATCTTCCCCAAGTCCATAGAAATGAAACAAAATATGTTGTTTTTCATTTCTTATACTACAAAGATTAGGTGGGGCAGAACCTAACCTAACCTAAATTAACCTAACCTGACCTAAACTGCTCAGTCGGTTCTGCCCCACCTTGTATAACCTGCAAATGTAAGCCAGCGAGAACTGTAGGGCCTCGCAGCTGTAGTTCAGCGGGATTCTGACTCAAAGATGGACTAATAGTGTTTTACCGTTTTAGTTATTGTATGAATGCACACACACATCTTCAGTCTCCTTTCTCCAATGAGGAGGCATCGCTTGACACACCATTGATCTTTTATCGTTGTTTATGCCGATATGAAACCTATAAAAGTAGAGAACCAACCGAAAGATTTTAGGAATTACGACCTCAGTGGTAGAAGTTTGTCTAGTGTTACACCCACTAGCTCATTTCCTGCTTCTGGTTATATACACTACAGGAATATGAACTACATTCCTCTCCTTGCCGTTATGCTAGCTATCATATTATAACTTCGACCGCCTAATAGAAAGGAACCAAGAATCTGTGTGAATGAAAATACGGTAGAAGAACAGCCATACCACGCAGGCGTACTGGCACAGACGTAGGATAGCTTAATTTGCCTCCAGCTGCTTGGTACGCCTGACACAAAGTCACGAGACACTTTACATACATGCAGAAGAATATCTTGGTGTCAATCACTGCCTTATTTCTATCTTCAGGCTCCAAAATTTTGATTTGATGGATGCTCTTTAACGAGCTTTATGTTACGCAATAAACTTCTGATTAGGAATAAGTTTACGAGTAGAACTTCAGATACTAAAAATTTATGGTCTTTAAACGAGAGCAATTCAACGAAAATAGCTGAAACACTCAAAAACATGCTTTAGAATCAAACTAAAAGACAAAAACGTTGTTTAATGTACATCGCTGTTGTTTTATAAATGCATTGTTCATTCGCCATCAAGAAGCGGGTTGAAATTTTTCATTAGAGATACTGTTAATCCCAACTTAATTTAGAACCGAATGAAAAGGCCATTTTTCCAAAGCTCTATTTAACATGCACATTCTAAAGCTCTATATAGAATGTGAAGTTTGAAGTTTTTAAACTTTCAAACTTGCAATGCGCTGGAGAGCAAAAATTTTTTGTTAGCTTATTTTCATCTACTCTCCAACAGTTTCCGTAAATGATTTCTTAGATAACCACGGAAATAAAATTAGTGCATAGTTTTTCTAAAAAATATTTGAAGTTTACATCACGTTTGATTCGGATCCTACCAATGAAGCGGTTGAAATTTTTTCCTCGATTCATTGTTGGAAGGCTCAAATACTGTCTTCAAATTGGTGACGTTATCTACCTCACAATTATGATTTTTTCATAACTTAGTATTAGCTTTTATTCACTGGAAATATTTTTAACCTAAAAGCATTAGATCTGGCAATTTCAACCCATAATTGTGTATGTAACTATTCGTTGACCCCTCTTTCTACAGCGAAGTCTCGGGCGTAAAAGGGTTTTATGGCAATTACTCGTATGTCACTGCACCTGGTCAACGATGTTCGTGTTCGACACATGTTACACAGACTTTGGATAGATTGATATATACAGGGAGCAACAGCTAGAAATACGAATCACGGTAGTAAGTCTGAGAGAAAAGAATGAAAAAGTAAATCAGTCAAATTCCTATGTTTCAATACGTTTCTTTATAAATCTCATACTGAACTAAGCAAACGGTGATTATATATTTGTTCGGTACAATTGCTAAGAAAATCTATAATGGCAGTTATACGATACTTTACACAGCAATACAACGAACGGCCTCATATTGAAACATGGCAGGAGTCGAAATTCGGCAGAGCTCGCTTGTCTGTGATTTGCCCTCCAGAACCTCTGAGAGCGCAGCCTTAATGTCTTTGTTTCGTTCAGCTCGTTTAATTGAAACTGCCGCCACCGATTGTCCAAGCTTGCTGGACGGTGAAAAGCACGTCCAGACGCAAGCTATGTAGTTGAGGACATTTGACTCGTGAGGTAGAAGTTAAACCGAGTTATTTACACCACTAGTCAAAAGTTTGAACTCACTCCTGTTATTTCTCCATTTTGTTTGCATTACTTAAATTATGAGCGCTATTTAGGCATGTTTTATTTACAATCCTTGTATATAGGTCTATATACAAGAACACTACGATAAAAAATGAGTATTTTGTATATAATATAGAAAACAAACTCCAAATCTTTGACCCATAGAAATAACTTTCTTCAGCTTTGATAACTACTTGACAGGCACAAGACATCGTTCTTGCAATTAGTTTCACGAGATAACTACTTGAAATACTCCCCATGCTTTTGCCAGCATCATGCAGAAATTTGCGGACATGTGGGTTGGTTGTTTCTGATTTCCCCGCCCAATCAATCCCACACCAGTTCGATGGCCCCGCCCCTCTCTGTGGCATAGTAGTGCACAATCTCAGTATGAAGGGAATCAAAATTTCGAGATCAACACTACAAAGAACACTTAATAAGAAATCTCTGAAATAATGCAGACTCAAAATATTTTTTTTTTACTTCTAGGCACGTTAAAACATTATATCTTTAGGCAGAGAATATACTGATAAAGAGACAAGCTTCAGGTAATCGGTTCTTTGGTTACGTGAGACTAACATGGAACTCTTCCGTCGCAAGCGGGGGGAAGTCCTACGTTTTAGCGAATTTTCTCTGCCAATGAAACTGGGTGCATTGTGAAGGTTGAAAGAATCATGAAAAAGGCTAGTAAGTCAAAATTCTGAATGAAAACTTGAAACAGCTTGCCGAAACTCTCAATGTGGGACTCAATATGGTTTTTCAACTTGATAATTACTCCAAGCATACTGCAAAATTTGTCAAGTGGATGGAAGACAATGAAGTTAATGTTTTACTGTGACCAAGCTAAAGCCCAGATCTCAATCCAATGGAATATTTGCCAGGTCTCTATAAGGAAAATATCAAAACCAGGAAACCCAAGAATATTGAAGAATTGGAGAAAATTGTAAATAATGAGTGGGCCAAGATTTCATTTGATGTCTGCAAGAACCTTGCAGTGATCCACAGAAAACGTCGGGAGGTAGTTATTAGGAGTTATTAGCAATAAAGGCTTCGCAACAGCTTTTTGGGATGGTACGAATAAATATGAACATGGTTCATTTTTTGCTATTGCTACTTATTCTTTGAAATAAATTATTTTAAAAACTCTCATCTTGCGTTTCATTCCAAAATACCTTCAGAACTTTTGATAGAAGCATTGCTGAGAGAAGTACCCTAATCAAGGATTTATTCAAATGTTTTCAAGATTAATACAAGGTTATGAACAATTTTGAGCGCAACTCTACGTTGGAATGTTTCTCAAAAAATGCAACGGTGTCAGATCATTGCATTCTCTGTCCCTTTTTCATTGCAAGTAAGTCACTCTGACTTAATCGCTACGGTCGAAAAAAGAAACTAGTTCTTCAGGACGCCCGAGTTATATGATCAACTGGCACCACGGACGAGAGAGAAGAGCAGTAAATGGAGACAAGTAAAAGTCCCGCATTCAGACAATAATCAAACTCCTTTCTCAACAATCGCGCGATAAGCAGATATTAGCTCACTTAGACTTTGTTTTGACAGAGGGCGATATCTTGAATTTCTGATAGTCATCACCGTACCTGAACTTCACCAAGGGTATGGCGGTAATTTTTGTACAATTCGGAGATGCTGGATGGCGATCCTTGTCATCGACATGCTCTCATGAGATACTACTGAAAGAATGTCTTTCTCAACAGAGTCATTGCCTTGGGTCGACAAGTTGAATGCCTCCCAAGGTTTCCCGATGTGATGCCTTCCGATTAATTTCTTCAGGGCTACAAAACGTCATAACTTTTTGTCACTCCACCAAGATGCTAGAAGATTCAATGGAGAAAATCCGACAGGAGTTTGAGCGTTTGAAGAACGATCGATCAATGGTACCAAGAGGGACGTGAAAAATGACATCGTTTCTGAGAGAGCGTCTGCAAAATGAGATTTCATGTGGAATGAAAAAATCTCAAAATATATCTGATTTTTGTAATTTTCCAGTCAAATTTTCATAATTTTATTATTTGAGAAATAAGAATGCTCACATTTGGCCGAAACCATTTTTTACATCTCTTGAGATACCTCCTTGGAACAAATAAAATTTTTGGGTTTAGAAGTTGGTTTCAACATGTGTCTAATTATTTTCTGCAGCAACAAGGACTAAGTGAGGAAAATTAGCTTAATATTAAATGAACTATCGATTTTCCGGACTGAAATATTCAATTTTGTGAGACACAAAGAATATCTACACGGCAAAGTTTATCTTCACAATAGTTTTAGCCTTCCGATTTTTTTCTTTTAATTAAAGGTAGTGTCCTGTATTAAGCTTATGTCTTGCGCTGTATGACTGGGGACAGATTTTTTTAGAACTCTTGAGACTTTTCTCATATATTGACGCTAACAAGTCTTTCCGTGTTCAAACATGAAAAACGACCAAGATATTTGTTCAGCCCTCAACGACAAAAATAGGAAAAGAATAATTTACGGCCGTACAAAAAATAGAGATGCGAGAACATTTTTTTGCTGCCAATCGAATACAATACGACTGCGTCATTTAATATGAGCGAGAATTGGGAGTACTTCTGATTGGAAAACTTTGTGCGTTCGGCTCACGAAGGGGAAAGAAAATGATGTTGAATGGTGCTCGGCCGGAGGCTTTCTTCTGTGCGCATGGTGGCCCAATGGTTCACTTATTTCTCAAATGCTTAATCACTCACGTATTATTTTGCACTTATGAAAATATGTATAAGCCAAAATCTTCTATTGAAGGGTTTGGGTTTATGTACCCAGCAAAATTAATGTTCACAAACACTTCTCATTAAAAATGAAAGATGAACCATTGTTGAGCTACATCTGAAGCATAGACTCATGTGAAAAATTGGAAATATTTGTAAAAGCCAAAACTAAATAGAGTGATGT
>VOMN01066097.1:0-14689 GCA_014899125.1 Orchestia grillus | reverse complement strand
CGGCCGGCCCTGCAAAGTGTCAAGCACTTGAAATGACCTTCTGATAAGATAACGCAACCTAGAGGGCGTCAGCACATCGCGCTACGGCGGTATTCAGGCGAGAAAATTGAACGTCCGCGTCGGGAGCTCGGCCACTTAAGTTGCACGCATACATTATGAGTGACGTGTACACTAGATACACCCACGTACACTCCGTATATCGTAGGTTAAGATTCGTGAACATCTTAACCTTGGGCGGCCCTTATTCTAATAAATAAAAAATCCGTATATCGTGCACAGCGTATACCGTGCACAGCAGGCTAGCTTCGAGTCATGCCGGCATTGTGAGTCGAAATTATAACAATACATAATTAGACAGTATATAATATCCGAGAGTAATTAAATTGGACATTAAATTAGAAACTAATTACACAAGACATGAAATTGAACCCAAATTTCGCGTGGTGACGAGGGCGCAAGTGTGAAATCGTTAATTTCTTCACATTTCGCTTCGACCCCGTCACTCGACCGCCACACACACAAGGGACCGTGAGAAGAAGCACAGCAAAAGAACACGTGTTTCTCGAGGTAATAAATGGGCCTACATCATGGAACGGAAATTGAAAATGTTTTCAAGAACCCTGCTATTTTCCTAGCGGTCAAACGACCCACATCGGTGGGTCACGACGCACAAAACGCGTCCAACAAAAAATAAAGCCCACGTTGCTCCTGGTACTCAGGCCCACAAGAACTGGCCTCAACTGCTGCTGCTGCTGCAGCTCACTTTGCCACCGATTTTTCAGGATTTCCCTGAAGAAATTCCAGCACTGCTAACGAGAAGAGAACTTCTTTGCGCACCTCCGAGAGCCTTTGGAACTTTATCCGCCCATAAGAGGCGCGCAAAGCCCTNGAAGGACAGCTAGTCCACTTCAACACATCGCCCAATCAACAAGGGCACCAGAAGTCGCCTCACACCGCAGGGTGCAGATTAGGTTACTAGTTAGTTAAGGCTCCTCATCCACATGAAATCCGATCTAAACCGAGCGAATAGACGAGTCCATTCACGATGGACCTTAGAAAACGAGGAATCCATGCACAAGGTGTGTTCCCACACAGGACTCCCTACACGTAGAAACAGCATGTTAAGACTGAAGATGAAGAAAAATGAAAAAAGCGTGAAAATTGAACGCAGCAAAGAGAGCAGGAAATATAAAAGTCTCCAAGAAGTGCCTACAGATTACTTCATACAGAAATTACGCACTTGTTACAAATTATCAAAAAGATTAAAATGTCCACAGATCTATCGAGATTTTTGTAATGGGCTCATGATTTTTGCATGTGGAAATATATATTACAGTGAATGCTGGCGTTATTTTCTTCAAGTGTAATTAATCATTACTGTATTAACATTACATATGCATTAAGGCTTATACCGAATGAGATGTTGAAGATTTCTTCAATTTGTAGCATTGAAGTATTTTCTAATGAAACTGGTCCTGAACACATAAAATTTCTTTCAGTTTTACAGTTATGTTAAAACCGCATCAATAAAAAATAACGCCTCTAGCTGATACTGGGTAAATAACCTTCATGATAATTGTCACTTATAAGTGACAATTATTATAAGTTTAAAAAACATAAAAATGCGCCTTTGTAAATGTGGTAAACAAATATAAATTTTAGATAATAAAGAATTGGCACCAGCGTAGAATCGGAATTCGTAAAAAAATAAGAATCGGCATCGGTAAAAAAACAAGAATCGGTATCGGTATCGCATCGGCAAAAATTTTGGAATCGGCCCATGAATACTTATTACTCCAACCCTATTGCTTCTCATGTGCCTCCACAACACACTACAGGCCACAACACACAACAGACCAAAACACACAGCAGACCACAACACGCAACACCACATCAAGCAGCCCAACAACACGGAACACCACAACACGCAACACCACAACACCACAACTACACAACATCCTCAACACACACGCACACGCACACCACCTACACACAGAACAGAGCGTGGGGCCAACGGACCCGTCCCCTGTGCAAGAACTCGTGCCGTATCTCGGATACGTACCTTCCTGGACCCCTTAGAGAGGAACCTGCTCATGTTCTTCTTGATGAAGCTCATGGTGAGAGTTAGGAGGGGAGTCAGGGGCAGTCGACTGGCGGTGGGACTCTATAGCAATACAACAGCGGTGTGCTGCAGCGTTCCGAATATTTTCCGCGTACTTTAAACTTTCACATTTGCTTGCCTACTTCACTACTGCGTACAGCCTTTGAAGAAAAAGAATTTGTACTTGCGATGTTTGCCAGACTCGTTTGTGCTAGAGGGCCATCTCCTTTGAGGTGTCTAACGTTCTAAAATAAAGAAAAAATCTTCCTTGTTCCCAATTGAGTTACGAAAATAACTTCAGTATCAGGAAAAATAGAAGAGCCCCTCATACAACCTTCTGAAGTTGAGTTACAACCCTTGAGTGCAGTGAACCTGCAATGCCTACAGAGAGGGAGGGACACACGCTGCACTGCACTGAGGGGGCACAGCTGGCGTCTCAGCTGCAGCGCAACCACAGTTGCACCGCCTTTTAAATGGTGGGGCCGGCGTGAGGTACCTGCCGTGGCGGTAGCACTGATACACTAGCAAGACCTTAGAATGGCCTCTTTCATTCTACATAAACTCATTTGATTCCTTCATAAATTGTAATTTCACTGATATTTTTTCCAAAGGTTACTATCTACGGCCTCCCTTTATATTGCAGTTACAATAAGACTCAAATGCATAGTCTCCTAATTTTGGAAAAAAAAGGATGTTTGCGAATTTATTGAATGTTAAGTTGACGTAGGAGTCAGAGATCACATGTGGAAATGCCTAATACTTCAGGCTTAGTTGATACGCGTAGAGCACAGTAAATAAACACGTAGTTTGACGTAGAGACCCAATTTGGATGATCATGAACAATCCTCATACGCACCACACTCAGGTACGTGACGATGAGTGCGAATAGGATACAGTGCGAAGGTGTTTGCAGGTTGCCAACACAAATTTGGGAACGTCGCACTTTCGATCAAAGCTACCCTGCAATTCGTCACCATTCATGCGATATACGAGAAAAATAAGTGTATGAAAGTATACCAAAAATGATGCGAAAAAATGCGTCATCTTAAGTGAAAAGTCATTCAAATTCAAATAGTAGGCAAAATTTAGTCCTGTAAACTAAATTCAGTGACAGAGTATTTAGAGAATAAATAATAAAAATTCAAGGATTTTACTAACAAAATTCCACTTTTGTCTTGTTGCCGAGTTAAAACCATAATTTCTTATTATTTTGTTGTTACATTGAATGAAAAAAAATTAACGCTTGACATTTGCTGCTGTAGTCAGGTCAACGTTCTTCAAATTTACCTTCTTTAATATAACATAATGCCAGTAATAAATATAATACAAGTACAATACATGAATGAATCTTCATTGGAATAACATGCACTTTCCATAGTTTGTCAAAACGCGGAGTTGAGAAATAACAATTTCCAGGAAATAAAAACACGTTAACTAGAGTTATCTAGTCACGTTACCTAGGGTTATCTAGTCACGACCGAAATCAAGATGGCAGCTGAGAGCGAGAGGCGTGACGTGTCCCTATCGAGTGAAGAGCGGCACCGTTACGACACGTTACATCTACACACAACATTAAGAACATCAATACACATCCAGAAGTCGCGTTGCCATCACTGTCACCAAGTTCAGCAAGTTCTTGTAGTAAAAGGACGGAAACCACACGCAACACACAGCGCGCATCTAAAAAAAGCAATATTCGAGGTCCTCATTGAACTCTTATCAAGAAATAGCACGTGATTTCACAACACGGGTAATGTACCTCGCATCATTGCTAAAAATGAACATGTGAAGTCAGTTGTATAACAGAAAAAAGCAACGGAAACAGCCCTGGGTCATATTGTCTTGCACATACAGCTATCGCTGGACTAGTCGACCACCAACACTTTTCCCGTCTTAAACGAAGAGAATAAAAGCAACTTTGCCAGCAACGCCCGTGACTAACACTACGATACGCTTTAAATAATTAAAACATAGGCATGAAAATAACGTGGAGCTGTAGCCTGCATCCGGCCGGAGCGCGCAGGTCAGACTGAGTGGCAGGGACTGAGCAGGTGTGCCCCCTTGCGCAACACACCTGTTGCACTGCAGGTGCACAACCTCTGAGTCACACCTGCTCAATGAGCACAACTTCTGCATGTACACTCCGTCCCCTCTTCCATCTCTCTCTAATGAGACCGGGAGCTCCAATGCAAATTTGTCGTCTTTCGAAGTTATCAATAATGAAATGCCTATCGGCGCCCGAGCATAAACTGATCTAGATGGATTTCGACCTAGCTTGCTAGGAGGTCTTCGAGGTAATTAAAACGTTTCTTCTAAAATCTTCCTTCAGTAACTCAACGGCAATGCACAGTAAGGGGCGTTGAGGTCATCAAGCAGCGAGCTAAAAAAAACGCCCTTCGGTTGCACATTTTCGCAAGCACTACTGCACTGTCAATCACACTTTGATTTTGTCGAAAAGATTTTGCAAGCAAAGTGACTACACAACACTGAAGATAAGAAGTGAGACTAACTTTCGGATGCTGATTTAATTTTGACGAAGAATTTTTTTTGCAAAGGACGAAATGTTCTGCAGTGAGATGTTCACGTACTATAGAATAGACGTCTGACTACTTATTTTCCCCTCAAATGTCACGTGACATTAAGAACTAAAGAAACAAGAGCGCGTTCAAAAAAAATTATGCTCATGAACGCCATAGGATCATTGATGACAGAGCCGTAAATTCAGAAGAAGGTAATTTCTCAATTGACTGTAAATTCTTCAACAAGTTGTTGCCAGTGTCAGAAATAAAATTCCGAAAAAAAAATTAGTTCGCTTATTGGCGTGAACGCAATTCCGTAAAACGGGACGGCGAGGAGTCGTAGAGTATCAAATATCTAACTGCAAAAATAATTTAGATATATTTTATTTTCATATTGCGTTGACAAATTATTCTGGTATAAAAATGTAGAGATACTGCATAATCAATAACGAAGTATCGAATAAATAACCCTCACGTTACCGAAAAAACTCGGTATTATTACGATCTACACTGTAGTGTCCGTAGCACTGTACGTTGTACAACAACCCTAGAAGGACGGACAGTTCAAAATGACCACCTCTAAATTTCAGACCACTGCAATCAGCTTCAAAAAAGTAAATTCTGAACTGTTTGGACTATTTCATTCCCATTCCAACTGATGTTCATTCAGCACGAAGCCACCCAATATTCGACGACCTGAAACCATTTATCAGCACCATTTCGGTCACCCGGATCATGCCTTATGCAGACGCGCTCCCGTCCGCCGCGGGTTGTGCCACTGCGTTAATTAATTAAGAGAAAGAAAACATTGCTCCGCTTGCACGGCTGTCCTGGAGCGAGATCTTCACGTCGCCCGTCGTGATACTGGCAAGCCACACCCACAAGAAACAGAGTAACCCATTGTCCCATCACGTAGCACATAAGCTACACGTCATGTGACCGTGTCTAAATCAATCAGTGTGGGTACGGAATACTCCAATCCACAGCCCATCGGCCCCCGCCACTGATTGGGCTGTAGAATGGATTGGCATCATCTTCCACAGCCCAATCATTGGCATCATCATCTTAATAGTATCATCTTCCTTCAGTTCCAGTCGTGCTTTCGTTGGGGGGGATCAAGTATCCGGTGTTTTTTACTAATAATTAAAAATAAATTCGTGTGGAAATATTTTTTAGGTTAGGTAAAATGACAAATTCATGAGACAAAAAGTTAAGTCGAGCTGTGAGCTGATTTTACGAATATTTAAGATATCTGAAGAAGGTGAGACGTACACAACGTATATAATGAACAACGTCGTACAAGCAACACATGAGGGAGTAATAGACCCTATCAAACATAGACATAAGTATGAAAGGCGTATGCAAATCAGAATTCTTCAAAAAAATGTTTTGTAACGATGTTATATCGAGTAACTGGATCCAAAGCAAAACATACACACTCCTCTACAAAGATCCGCATCCCGCAATCAATTCATTTTTCCAAAGACAAAGCAAGTCAACGTGGTAAAGGGAAGCGTGAAAATTGATTTCACGCTTCCCTTTACCACGTATTACTGAACACTGAAGATGGATTTTTTATCAATCCAAAACGTCTGATTTTTAAAATGATACTTTTAGCCACCTTGGTGCTCCTTTTTATCCTAAAACTTAGATTTCCTAGAAATCGTCCTATATCCAATATAACCAACAATAATCGTGAAACCCCGCTAATATCATTCAAGGAAATTCTTGCACGATAGTACAAGTGAAGCAGTAGGGGCAGAGACAATCACACCGCTCTCGCCGCGCTAGAGACCAACACCAGCACGAAGGCACAGGAGCATCGTGCGATTGTAACGTACCTGCCGGCGCGTCTTCGACACACGAGACCGAACTTCCTCCAATTTCACGGTAGCTGCACTGTGCGACAGCATCTTCTTCTTTGTGACTTGTGAAGCTACCTAGCTGAGGCAAACTGGGTGTGTTCAATAACTAAAACCACTAGCAGGGTGAGACAGACTGGGTGTGTTCAATAACTAAAACCACTAGCTGGGTGAGACAGACTGGGTGTGTTCAGTAACTAACACCACTAGCTACATGAGACAGACTGGGTGTGTTCAGTAACTAACACCACTAGCTGGGTGAGACAGAATGGGTGTGTTCAGTAATCATCGCTCGGATGCCGCAGCACACTACATGTGTACAATATAGGGGCTTAAAACGCTTTAAGGTCGAGGCACACAATAAATATGAGCTCGTTAAAAACAGCACAATTGGGTGCAGCCAACCAGGTACGTTTAACAACCAACAAAAGCTAACAAAGTGAAGTAGACTAGTAAAAGTGAACAAGTAAGCCGGAATAACTAGTCGTAAGCCAATGAAAACTCGACGTGAAAACGTGTTTGAATTAATAAAGGTACTTTTTGCCACCAGTTCTGGCACGCTACACCCCGCGGTCCAGCCGTCAGACAACAGGCCGTGTGTTCGCTCATCAACACCAGCACAACTCAACACACAGAAGACACTGGAACACTATTATATATACACGACACTCAAAACAAAGCCCGGGACTAATGTTGGCACAGAACCGATACGAAGAAGACAATGCAATCTCCATACGCAGCTGATCGATAGCAGAAACCTTTGTGCCTCGACTCATTCTCATACAATCGCTGGGTGAACATCAGGGTAGGGTATGTTCCCACGCGCAGCCGTAACCAGCGCGTCCTCTTATACCATTTCAGAGAAGAGCGGCGCAGGTTTGTGCCCAATTAGTTGTCAACATTTGGTACATCATGAAATTATCTCATGTTCACATTGGACGAGAAATCTTAGTGCAGCAAAAAAAAAATTTCAGGTTTACCATACAGGAACTTAAGAGGCGCACCGTCATAAACGTTACTGCTGCACACAGACTTCACAACCAGGAGTAGAGTTCCACATCGTCAGCAAAAGTACTACCGTTATTCCCGTTACTTCACATCGTCAGCAAAAGTAACGGGAATAGTGCTGTAGTTAGGTGCTAGGGATATGACGAGTCAAGTCTTCAAGAGACCGTGCTTTTTAAAACACTCGCTAGAGGCACACATTTTTGCATGCCATAAGCGAGCGAGCACATTTGGATAATATCGCGGGCCAAATTTCGCACGAACAAAACATCGCTTCGAAATAGTAACATTAGCTCGTCCTTGCTTCATTCGGGTGGCACCAAAATCAACAATAGAAAAAGGGCCATCGAAAAGCCACAGTGCACTTGTTCCATTTACTTTCTTAAGGCCGCACCATTTTGAAAGACTGATCAAATTCAAACAACCGAAATTTTGCCATTCCTCCAGCGGCTCGTGGGTTTAGACTCTAGATCTAGGGAGGTCTGGAGCTTCACCATTTCCGAAACAACGCGGTACTCCATAATAATGGAAGTATAAAAATGATTTTTCGAAAACCACTTGGGTTAGTAATACTGGAGTCCAGCGGTGAATGACACTAAAAAAATACTTTTCGAAAACCACTTGGGTCAGTAATACTGGAGTCCAGCGGTAAATGACACTAAAAAAAACTTCTCAAAAACCACTTGGGTCAGCAATACTGGAGTCTAGCGGTAAATGACACTAAAAAAGTACTTCTCAAAAACCACTTGGGTCAATAATACTGGAGTCTAGCGGTAAATGACACAAAAAAAGATACTTTTCAAAAACCACTTGGGTCAGCAATACTGGAGTCTAGCGGTAAATGACGCTAAAAAAATACTTCTCAAAAACCACTTGCAGTAATACTGGAGTCCAGCGGTAAATGACACTAAAAAAATTCTTTTCGAAAACCACTTGGGTCAGTAATACTGGAGTCCAGCGGGGTAGCCACTCACCGAAATTCGAGACAATTTCCAGGCACAGAAGACGCGCGTTGACCCGTCGGACTTTGACCTCTTGCCTCAGGCGCTCGGATGGTCCCTAGGTCTGCAGGGGAGAACGAGACACAGTTAAGTGCGTCGGCTGTGCTCTGGGGTAACGAGTTAAGCCTTCCAGTATATACACTTTTTATATACACTTATATACACTTCTCCAAAATGGTTCACAATTCGGTGTTCCTATAACCCTCAGAGGGTTGAATAACAAGGGTTAAAATGCATGATGGAAACAGACGCGAAAACGCTGTTTCGAGTGGTAGGGTAGAAACACACCATAAGACAGGAGGATTCCTAAATGCCTCTCTTTATAAAATTAGAACATCTATCAGACGTTATAGATTTTCTAAGGTGAATGATGTAACGGCGACGACTAACAGCGAAAATATTTTTGACCAGAAATATCAACGCTAGTAAGTTCCAAGGCCACGATGATAGGCATTATCGAACGACACTCGTCCACACACAAACATGTATGTACACGCCACCTAAAGCCACAACCTTAAAATGCGCTCCAAAACCACGGCATTCTTATACTCGTAAGCTTCAAAACATGACTTATGGATGTGGGTGATTCAGAACCACGGCCATGAGACTTGTTTTAACGAGAGTTTATCAGATGGTCATAAATGACTACAATCCACTATGGAACCATAGCAATAGAAGGAACCACACACTTCACACGCTCCAATCTCTGTCGTCAACACGCACACTGGACGCATGCGCTCGAGTTTCTTAGGCGCAACGATAAGATAAGGACGACCCTCTCGTCTGGAAGACATGAACCACGCGTAAGCGTCGTGGAAACGTTCACTGATACTGCGCGGACTGCACAGCGCGGAACTTCCCCACGCGCTTTTCATGCAATCCACAAACGCGTCGCCAATTAGAAAGAGATAAGTTAGCCTTTAACGACCCGACGGCGTTCCTGAGCAGCATAAGAAAAATCGCGTTTCATTTCTTAACTCTACACCGTCTGCACGGATTCCAAAATCTCCTTTCATAAGGATGCCGACAGCTTTCCGTAAGAAGCTAATAAAAATAGTCAAGTTGCACGCATGCATGAGGTTGCATCGACCTTCCCGAGCAAAGCTAAATAAAACACCGTCCACATGATTTGGTCGGTGAAGGGTAACTTCACGATGTCACGTCCTAGTCGTGGATGAAAATGAATAGCCAGACATTTTCACGGTGCTATATTACGCGAATGCTACTCTTGCCAAAAATTTTGTGGTGTGCAAGAAATGCATCAGGCGTCATGCGTTGAATATCAGGAGACAGGGCAAAGCGTGGGGACAACCGCAGGTCATTGCTCCTGTGTTGCATTAAATTCTAAAGTATTGAATTATATTTAATCCAGGTTGACGAACAGGATGAATATTATAATACATTCGAAATGGAGTTTCGGATTACTGTTCAAGTATTTCAAACAAGTTTTGTTTTTATAGCGACGGGAAAAAAATTTTAATACCTTGTGCAATTGGATCGGATCACTCAACACGTTACATTGCACATCACTTAACACATTACATTGCACATCACTCAACACATTACATTACACATCACTTAACACATTACACTTCACATTATTCGACATGATCTTACATAAAATATACCACTTTATATTGACACATGCACAGACACAGGTTCATTTGGTCAAGATAAAATAGCGCCAGAGCAGGATACGGTTCAGTCCTACAAATGGTCAGCAATACGGAATCAATCATTCCACTTCCTTTGTACGGTGTGGGCGCTGTTTTTCAATAGGGCACCATAGGAGTATTGAGCATCAAACGGGTGCCTATGTACGAGACAGTCAAGGAGATTTGATGGGAGGTCTTTTTTTTATTCCCATAGTCTCTTTTTCTACTCATCCAAACGTGTCAGCTCTCAAACAGCAGTCCTCTTGAACTAAACTTAGTGACAACATTGTGCATCTCTCTTGTAACTCAGTCGTCAAGGGTTAGAAGCTTGGCGATGGTAAAAGGTAAAGAAGGCCACTCAAAGCGTCGCATTTGATCGTCAATTGCATCCAGAATCTTCTTCGCACACTTCATTTTTTTACGAACCATTACTTTTCAAAAACATTAGAAATACTGATTGAAGGCAGAAGATTGGAAAGCAAAAAGATAAAATTTCTTTACGGCGCACCTGGTACACAAACTGGCAGACACACCAGCGCCCGGAGCACAACACACTACACACACGACACATTAACTACACACACACGCGCGCAAGACACAGTCCGAGAAGGTAAGAATCGTAACTACAGCACTCAGGAAGCAGATAAGATAGGCGGTATCTGCGCTGGAGATGCAGTCCGAGGTACGTGGAGTCATCTGATGACCATCTGATAAGGCGATTGCGAAATGCGGCGATGCGATAAGGTGTTGGACTCAATTGCTGCTGTCGTGACAGCCCTGGCGAGACGGTCCCTGGGGTGACACGCCGAGCAGGAAACGCGTCGTCAAATTGGTTAACCAAGTTAGAGCGGTGTTGAGTAACTACTCGTAACGTAACGAGCAAGTACTAGAAGGACTAGTTGGATGTTACACCGAGCAGATACAAGAGGAAATAAGGGGAGATTACATACAGTACGAACTAGCAGAACTAGCTGGTTACCATATACAGCATGTACTATCAGAACTCGGTAGCTGACAAATTTAACTGGTAGTGAATGTATAGTGTTAAGTGGTCAGTTCCTCAGTTCCTAGGGAATCTCACTATCACGATAAAAAAGTACCTGAACAACATGAACATTTTTACTTACAAGTAAACATTTCGGAATACAACGATTCCATCTTGAGTGATGCAAAAATGAAAATAAATATGATACTGAAATGAAAAAAAAATTATGATGCAAATATATCTATCCACCCAAGGCAAAACCACTACCTACATTAATGCAAAGAAACGCAAGCACACAATCACATACACCTATCCCATATTTGTCTATCTCATAGCATGGGATAGACAAACCTAGCTAACCTAACCCTACTGCCTACGACCCTACTTTGTGAGAACAATTTTGAACTGATAGCCTTGGATTATCCAATTTGCTTGGACTATCATTCAACTAGAATGTGAATGCAATACTCCGGGGACCCATTGCACCTTACTCTGAGGGCCCATTCCACTCTTGCTCTATGCAGTCATTTAACTTCACTCAATGGTTCATTTAACATCATTCTGGAAGTCTGTCTATAAGCAATTCAAAGTAATATTTGAAAACTGAACAAATCCCACATGCAAACAAATTCCTTAAAAACATTTACTATGCTGATGTTTTACATCTTGTTGCAGTTTCACACTGAGACAAAATGACATCTACAATTAACAGTATTTCATATCATATAATAATATGAACCATAGCATCCATTATCTGTTTGAGCTTAGTATGAGATAAAATGGTACTGGCTTAGATTAATCCTTATTTTCCAATCATTAAACATACTAAAATTTAAATTTAAATACTTAAACATTTCATGAACAAGAAATCTAAACAAAATTTCTCATTTCTATACACTGAAAAGAAGAAAACTAGTTTCTTTTAGCACACCTGCAGATATAATGCAAATGCCTCTTAATATTCAAGTACACCACAGCTATGCAAATGGGATGCATGCTGACAAGGGCTGCAGTGTGGGCTGCTCAAGTGCATCTTGACCATCCCATATCTGCCTATAACACTTGGTAGTAAAAAATACATTCAAGTTTCTAACTATTGGGTAACATTCAACAAAAAATTTCTTTTAATTAGCAACAAAAATTTCATGATACTTTAAATATCAACACATAGCTAATTAAGATGAAAAATATTGTACAGGATTTCTTGCCGGTTTTCTTAAAGATCCTCAAGCAACATCAAAGAAGAGCTCTCCTCCACAAATCTGAAGCAAGTACAATAGATTTTAGAAAGAGGAATTTCACATCACAAAAATAACAGAGCTTTAGGTAGAACAATGATACAAAAATACATAAAAAATTCTAATAAATTGTTTCTTTCATTTTTCTTACATACTGAAAATAATTTATAGTTCAAATATCAGAGAGAATGTGTAATGTTTTCACCACTTATTGCTGACTGACATTGAATTAAACTAGACAACTTCCACACGCCACCATCTAGTAGCCACTGGTTACCAGATCGTAGCCCGTCAAATAGACCCAGCATGGTGACAACCCAGTCCTATGCTTACTCGAAGCATAGAAGCATAGCAAAAAATAAATCGAAATTGAAGTAAGTTCAAATGAACATTGGCTTCTAACAATAAATTTGCAAATAAGTAGGCTCTAAAACTCAAAGCAACCTACCAAATAAAATTTGATTCTTAAAAAAGATATCATAAATAGATATACTTAGAACTTCTAAACTAGATTGATAAACAAATTTTTGTTACACTAAAAATTCACTTTAGCAAATTTTTTGTTGGTTAGGTACTTTGAAATGTTATCAGTTTTTCCATACCTTAGATATATATGAAACTATATGACTGAAAAAATTTTTATTTGCCTCACAGTTTTAAAATTGAGCCTATATATCAACAAATACTTGTCCTAACAGTCAACTGCAAGCCTGATTGTCTTCTGTGACCACATGTCCTATATTTTCATTTATTAGGTACATAAATGTTATTACCTTGGCTTAAGAAAGTAAGCCACATGCAAACATTTAGTCATCCATACCAAAGATTTTACCTCGCTTTCAAAATGCTCCAACAAATTCTGCAAAATCAGTTGAGCAGCTGCATAGCATACCTTCTCTTAAAAAGACACCAGACTAGTTGGATCCTAAGTAACACCTAATCACTAACTTCTTCGATGTAGTTTACTCAAGTTATTTGTCAGGATTTTACCCGAATTTAAGTACAAGCGCTGCCTAAATTGAAAACATTTCTTCGATATTCTAGATTTAATACAGAAGCAGGATTAGCCACTCGAACTTTAATATCACCTTATAATTATCACTTGATTTAGAAAGATAATATTTCAACAATGACGTTTTAGAGACAACTAACTGAAAAATTTCTCGCAGTGGCTTACAGGAAAAAGATGAACAGCTGGTAATTGGATAAACCCGAACGTGATGCAATGTACGATTTCGAAACAGGTTTGTTTACACCAGGCTTTGCTCTTCCTGAATAGCAGGTCATTTCCGCACTGTTCTCCGTAAGCCCGTCAAGGTTTCAAGTCCGTCTGTGGGACGTTAAATGGGTAAAATGAATCTTAAAACAATTTTTAACCAACTGAAAAAATGTCCAATTCATGGATCACCTGTCACTATATTAAAGTTTCGTTGTTTATCCAATATTAGAATCATGTCCGAAATTTTGAGTTATACACAATGAATGTTATGAACTATGCATTTCATTGGCATGATAAAGTTGAAAACAAGAAAGTCGATGAATTCACACTTTTACGAACTTTGCACTGGTAACTGTAAATGATTTTAAATGACTAGCTGTCTGCATAGAACCTTATCATCTCATCCAGCTGTTTCCTTCTTTTCAATCGCTCATTCAAAGCCAAGAAAAATATGAAATAATGTTTTTACAGATGTTATAAAACCTCGAAACTGAAACGCTACTTGATTAATAGTGCAACTGCTAGTCAAGAATTAATATAAACAAATGTGAACAAACATTCGCACAGTAAATATCGACTTTTAGATACGCCAAAGAATGACTATATGATATTCATACCTAATATTGTTATCTTTCTTGAGAAAAATTAAGTGCACGAAAAGCATTAATTAACCTTATGTAAAAACCTGTCATCAGCATTATGATGGAGCGGCTTTCTGGGATAGCAACAACGCTGGTTTAAAAGAGCCCTGTTTCATTATAGGGTAGATCGAGCAACAGTCGTCTTTCATTTCGCACATAAAAAAACACATTTTAAAATCCTTCCCCACTCCCTTGTTGTTGAAATATAGAAATCGAATGTAAGCAGCTTCATCCACAAAATAAAAGAAATTTTATTCATCAAGATGACATTAAAACATATCGGTTGTTAATGCCTTGTAGTTAATGACAGAAACTTTATATGCGTGAGGGATGCGAGGAATGTGTGGTTTAAACAGCTTCCTTGTTCAAGGAAGCACTCCGTAGTTCCGTGAAAATCGGTTCACCCTTGCCGAGAGTCGAACCCCTACTCCCAGCTGCGAGCCCTACACGGTGCCACTGGCAA
>VOMN01066095.1:0-27724 GCA_014899125.1 Orchestia grillus | reverse complement strand
TGAAAATGTTCGATATTGCGACTTTAAATTGTGCGCTATATTATGAACACGGCACCAACACCCGTGCTCGGGGCGGAGGAGGGCACGACGATCAGCCCAGGAGCCCATTTAGGGTGGGCCGGCCGCCAGCAGCATCCAGACCCACATTCCAGCAGCACGACCCCTGCACCCAGGCACCCCAGCACCCCAGCCTCGTGCACGGTGTTGGTGCAACCATCGTCTTCCGGGCAGCATTCCATGTGGAGCACAGCATGGCTCGCTCTCTATAACACAGCTCGCGCCAACGTTAAAATCAAACCCAAATCGTTAAAACCCTCCCAAATCAACGAGATGTTAAAAAAGTGTTATGCATAGGTGTATCAGAGCGTTCTTATTCTCCTTCGTTCTTTCTTCAATGAATTGCTGCAAGGTTCTGAACCAAATGAATGAAATTTTAAGCACACACGAAAAGTTGTAGAAAACATGGTCAGTTTACCAGGACGGAGTCGCTCTAGTGTTGGCCACGCCCCCCCTGTTGAAGAATTCACATCTAAGCCAGTCTGATGAAACTATGCACTCAGGGTCAAAGAAGATATCGACAATCAGGAAACGTAAAAAATAGAAGAAGAGAAATAGAGTTGCTGTTAACCGATTTTGAGGGGAATTTGTAATGCAAGGGAATAGATTTCGCCGCTGCTGAGAGTGGGCAAAAAGTAATGACTTTCTACATATCCCAAGTGTAACTTACTCTAAAACAAGACACCTTACTGACAACTGACAAACATGATCCTTAACTTACTTCAAATATGTAATAAATACAGGATGAGCAAGCAAAGTGTAGACACTTTTTGTAATATCATTACATATTGAATAGAATTTTTTGAGAAATTTGACTAAATTTTACTTTAGTATTACGTATGATTACAAGCTCTTTTACAAAGTTTTATTTACTATACTTAGTAATTATGAGCAAAATTAGTGGGGCTATTAGTGAACTGTATAAGACAGAAAAAAAACGAGGAAATTTTTAAATTTCTTAAGCTTCGCGTGAGCAGCTCAGGCGTCTATCAGGTCTTGAAACGCTTCTAAAAGACAGGATGCACAAATCAGCCATATTGTCATTGTCCAATGTGTTATGGTCTCCTTCACCAGATTTAAATCCAATGGACTTCAGTGTGTGGAGCAATTTTTGAGACCAAAGCCTGTTCATCCAATTATCAAGATGTTGAGATTCTTAAACCTAAACTTATGCACCGCTGGGAAAATATCTCATTAGAAACTATCCGTCCCATAAGTAGTCAGGTTACCGATAGGTTGAAACGTGTCGTGATGGCCAGAGGTGGATATATTGAACTATTTTGACAAGAAAAGCGCTTATTACCTTTGCTGTATTGAATAGTTATTTAGATCAATTTTCATTTGTACTTCGTTCGATCACCCTGTATGTTTCTAGCAAGTTCCCTTAAAGAAAAAAGAAAAATTACAACAACGTAAGAAGGCACAACCGACTACGACGTGAAATGCTACGTCATGCTCATTGAAAGAACATGCAGGCTGGCTGTAGCACGTCGCCATAAGCGTCATCCTTCGAGAAGGAAATTTATTTAAAAGACCCTGAGAAAAAAATATGATACAGCTCTACATTCATCTCTGTCACCGACCTGAAAAGGGAAGTATTTTTTAAAGTGTGCTTCTATTGACGAACATAATATTTATTTTACATTTGTCGCTTGCTATGGAACTCTTTTCTAAACCACGTATAGGTTTCAGTACACGCAACATAATTACTTTTGCATGTACTCTTATAACGAATTTGTTTAACAAAAGTACAGCTCACTACCACAGAAAAATATTGTTACGTATTTTTTCTTGTGCACCACCCAGTGTAGTATTAACGCCCTTTTAGATAATATAATACATAATATACAATACAATAATTTCCGCAGTAAACTCATGAATTTCTTAAATTGTACTCGTACTCAGTAATTACTAGTGCCTTCAAGTTGGTCGTAGCATTACATCTGGTTGAAAAGAAAAATAATTTCAAAAACAAGATGCACTTAATGAGAGTACGAACACGTTAGCAAAAAACACAAGACAGCCTTGGGGTAAAATTAAAGTTAATGGAGTTATTAAATAGCCTAGTATGTATAGATGTTACCCAATTGCCAAAGTTGACTTATTTGCATTAATGGGAACATGCTTCGTGCCTATCACGACCATGGGTAATACGCAATAACGCCCTACGTCCATGTTGGCAATATTTTCTCTTGTAGTATACAGACCTCGTCACCTAAACCAGTTCGCGGCTTACACGAGTAGTTGAAGAATTGGTCACAGAATATGAAATACAGAAAGTATGTGACGAAAAACAAATAATAACGAAGCTCTATCGAACTACAGCAGCGCAAAATCAGAGTACTGTTAAAAAAATGCAGGTGAGCACGCTGGCTGGCACACACAACACTTGGGACGCTGCCCAAATTGGTACGTGTAGGTCCGACCCTCTTTACTCAAATGCCAAGACCTCGCAGGTACAGATCGGCAGTACAACGCAAGGGCTGGTCCAGACCTTGTGCCCGCAAATGCTGGTTGCACTCGGCGTGAAGTGAGACGATGCGAATCTCTAGTCCAACTCACACACGCGATGGATGCAAGGCTGTGCTTGGAGGTCATGGGGATTGGGATTCATCGAAAGACCTTGAAACTTTACGAAGCTCTTACAATTCAATGTCAAAATGCGCGCGTGTTTTTAAGGTCGAATGCATTTTCTTAAATTGAAGCATATTTGTTTAGGATAGGAACACGTCATGAAGGATTGATCGCTCGCAACGTACAAAATTTGGATGCTCAGTCCAGAGCATAGTTTCATTCATACGTCCAACATGACCACTTTTCGCCTAAATTTCCCATGCAGTGCAGCTCTGTGGGTGCTCGCACCACCTCCCCCGGCAGAAGGACTGGCCAGTGCGGCTCCTGCTACTCAACGCGATGCCCAGGACACGATCCTATCACCACGTACGCCGTGCGTTTTTGTCTAAACGACTTCGTAGAGCGCTCGCTTTAACATAAAAAGAAGAACCAACTTCACAGAAAAAAATATCGTGCTAAAAACGAACGTTGCACGTTATTAAAAAAACTACCTTCAACGTTCTGGAAACGGATCTTAATATTTAGAACATTACAGAGGAATGGCTGAAAAATAAGACAATAAAATTCGTGAAACCTTTTGAAATTTGTTTGCGGTGGCGCTGGTTCTTTGCTATCCTGATACTAAGTTTCTCACGAAATCAACCAACATCTCGCATACGTAGCATTAGAGTTGTAACTTCTACAGGGAAATAAAAACTCTGACTTATAAATACCTAACAAGAATTGGAAACTAAATTCGTACCTATTAAATGAGAAGATTTGGTAATGAACAACGAATGAATGAATAAATAAATAAATAAGAGCAGTAACTTCACCGGAAAATTCCAAGCTAAAATTTATAGAATACGAGACATACAGGTCACGTAAATCCCTCAATAAATAGCCAAATCACGAACGATGGAATGATATCTATTTCGGTTATCCTGCACGACACGAACGACTGGAATAGAGTATGTGCACTCGTACATACTTGGTGCGTACACAGCTGCTACAGGTGCACAGCACTAAGCGGGTGCGGAAGCCGTGTATACTAACCGGTTCTGATTGTTGTCAGTAATTTGGCAAGTGTGTGACTTGTATTCCTGACAACTTCTGAAGATATGCCGCAGACGTTCTGAAATGCGTCAGCCTATACACCCTCTGGATGGTCCAGTAATTTTAAACTTAGAATGAAGTTTCACACTGGTTCTTAAAAAATGGAGTGAAGGAAATAATGTTTCACGTAAGTAACAATATCTACGCTTTTCGCACCAAACTCCACAAAATTCAGCAGTTTTCTTACGAGATTCACGCTTGAATTTTGAAAACATCAACATCACAATTTATTTAGCTCGATTTCCATTTACAAGGGTCTCATCGTAAGTCTTTCTTGACTTCCCTGTTACTCATCCTAAGCTCCTTAATTGCTTCAAACGGCAATAGGCAGAGCGCATACATGGCAATGACAGCAAAAGATGTTGTAGTTGTAGTAGTAGTGACAGCAGCGCTTCAGAAACTCAGATTATATCGCACCGAAAGAGTAGGGACCATTTAGTAGGACTTAGGAGAACGGGGATTCTATGCACAGGGTGTGTTTGTTCCCACACAAGATCCCCTGCGCATAGAAACAGCAAGTTAAGAAGGAAGAGCAAAAGATGAAGTAAGCTGTTCATCTGCAGCATGGGGCCGCCAGGCGGAGAGCCACCCCCGAGCGTCATGACACAGAACTTCAGGATCACGTAATGCGGAAAAAGAGGTCCACGCACGCACCTCCATGTCAAGATCACGCAAACGCCTCTCTGAGGCAAGGTATGCAAATTGACCTCAATTCCCCGCCCCAGGAAGTCTTCTATCACGAGTGAAACTTTAATTACTCAAATTAGGCGTGATCAAGCTTTTTAACACCATTGCGAGGGTGCTTCGTTTTGATTAGTGTATAAAAAAGAAGGTTGAAGAGTGTGAAAACTTGTGACAGGTTCGTGCAGAGACTGGGCTTGTTCTGAGAAACAAACAAAGACCACAAGGGCTGGGCTCTGTGTAGTGGGTGGGCAACCACCTCATGTTGTCAACAGGACCAAGCCACCGTGTGTGCCCACTTTAAATTAATGGAAAGTCGCAAGATACTTTTCGCGAATGTTTACATCCACGACAAATGCTACAACGAAACACTGGACCTAAAGTTCAGCATCTGAGAAAGCTCTATGGGGCAGAAACCAAGCACGCAGACCACGCGCGATATTGTTGTGGCCAAAATCGAGAACTTCATGTCCAAGTTGTGAGAACGGTCAAAACGAAATGCTACACTAGCACCATGGCGGTTAGAATAATAAGGTTGATTTCACATATGTACAACAGATTTTGGAAAATCATATTCATTAAAAACACATAACTTCTCCTTCAAACAAACGGAATTTCTACAACAAAAGTCACCAATTTTTTCAGAAAAGCACCAAATAACATAACTTAAAAATTTCTTCTTAAAAGTTGTATACATGTGTGTACTCGTACATACTATCTTTGATACCTCATCTTCAAAACGAAAGGCATATTTTACGCGATTCCAATTTGACAGACTACCTGCAAAAACCAAAGCGAAAAGTTTGCTATATCATAACGGCTATGACAACTAAGTTATGGTATTTTATAATTATTAGGGTCGGAAAACCCCGACTTGGTAACCAAGTCAAATCGTCAGCCGGTAAAATGAACAATTTCAGTCAATTGGATTGAAATTACGACCCATGCGATACTGGTATTGCAAATAGTTGTATTTAACTTTCCTAGACTGTTAATCTTCCAGGAAATTGCCATATAGGTACATCCTTCGGCCATTATAGCTTTTATTTTACCTCTTTCCTATTGTCAGCGCACTCTTTCTCGATGATCTGATCAATTTTATTTGCTTAAATTTTAGACGTCTCACGAGTGCAGCCCCGCACAGCAGAACATCGCTGTCTTATTCTGATTCATTACGTCAGTGTCACAGGTGAAGTAATAAGGGAATATTGATTTTTTGTAGGGTGAGCTGCTTTTATTTCCATCAAAATTTACCCCAATATCATGAGTTTTTGTAATTTCTTCTCGAGAAGTAAACCTAGATAAAAAATTGATTTAAACATTTTGTTTAGCTTCCTCCAATCAAAATCGAATTAACTGAATTATTATTAGTGATGCCATGTGTTAATTTGTAGGGTGTTGTTCCATCATTTCCACCACTTTAGTTTTAACAGCCACAAAACAGAAACGTTGCCCTGCTCAACAAACCCCATCAAGATGGAACTCCAATTGAAAGTGAACCCCAGTTCCCACACCACCCAGACGCAGTTTTGGGTCGAGAAGGTGCCAATGAACCGCACTGACACGCGTCACCATTTCATTGTCCCATTGTGAGACGGGTGACCTCGTTGCGTTACACAACTCCGTCCAGTGCCATGTAACTCCCAGTGCACATTTCGAGTATGTTGACATCTGAGGGGCGCGTGGAGATAAAATGAGCCCAGCATGTTGATCGCACACGCACAATCAATATATATATAATATGAGAAAACGCAGTCCTTGAAACTCGCTCGTGTCGAGGTCGCTCGCGCGGCAATTGAAAATGACGTGGCGAAATGAAGGCATGTCCTGCGGTGGTGTGTCAAAATCACCTCCGTCGTCCGTCAGACGGCAAGTTTGGTACAAGATCATCGACTTGGACAAAAAACTGCATCACGTTGTATGGCATGTTGGCGCAACACGTGATAATGAGTGCTTCAAACAGTAGTCATTTATACGTGAAATAATAAAAAAAAAAAAAGATTCTTGAAGAATGAACTAGAATTACGAAAAGTGGGGCAACAATAGAGTTATTAAATTTATAAACACGAATAAATGTTGTTGAAACAAGACCTTGAGAATGTGACGCACGGCTCATATATCCTTTTTTTTCTTTGAAAACCAGCCTATAAAACGAACAGGAATGGGAAACAGAGTTGAATGGGATTCAAAGTGGAACCAACCGGAAGGCCTCTTCAAGGCACCAAAACATAGTACACTTCCGGGACTTGTACAGAGAGGTAATTACCGCGGCAGCCGCTGAGGCACGCTAGAGGATATGTCACGCGAGTATTTACGATTCATTTCCAAGTTCTCGAGAGGATGGGCGTTTATCAAGATATTACAAAAAAACAAAAAACGCAACTCAAATTTTTCGATTCCAACACAAAGTTCAACATCACATCGTCAGTCATTGGACGTGAAACTTTACCAGTAGTGACAGGAATTGAACTCGGACCACTACAACAAAGTGTGAGGTAAAGGTAACTTAACCCTATACTGCATGAATTATTCTGTAGTTAACTAGCCTAGCGTGTTATAATATTATACATATTTTCTCCTGAAGGCCCATCTACGCTACATTGTGTGAAGAGGAAACAAAAACAATAAAGCAATACTTTCTGGTGGCAGGCTGCACGTTTGTTTGAAGAAACGGCGAATGTAAAAATAATTATAGTGAGTGGACCTCAATCGGGACGCGGGGCAGTGGAGGGTTACGAACTACGAAGAAGATTCTGAAGCTACGGTAGCAATAAAATCAACGTGTCACTAGACCGTACGATGCATACTTTCAATAAAAGCTGTGCCGTGTGATACACCTATTTTAAAAGAGGTAAATCATAAAAAAATGCATCGGGAAATAAAATTAGGGCCTCGGCGAATAAACTACTAGAAAATAAATGTCATATGCTTCAAACTAGAAACATGTCTTGTAGTCTGAAATAAAATCGAATTCATTATCCATAATAAATTTATCAGCGTTTGTAAAATTACAACCAATTGAATAAACCGACAAATGGCGGGCAAATGATGAAGGAAATTGCACAACACTCAGGGGACGGTGCACTAAATACTATACGAGAATGGTCTAGCTGGTTTCTCAGCACAACGGAGCGAAATGCTGCGAGAGCATGGAACCTGTCGAGAAAGAAAGCTAAGTACGCACATCCTTCAATCCATTCTAGCAGTAAAAAATTTACAACACCCTAGAACACAAATCCAACCCTATATATCAGATTCAATTAGGATTAAAACATCACTCCCAAAGAGTACACACCATCCGACACGATTCAGAGATGTCAATCTCAGGAATTGCCGTCGCAGGTTCATTCAAGTAGACAGGCAGAGCTAATACATATTTAACACAAGAAACAACCACGAGAGAATTTACCAGAAATCATTTCCAACGACGACCGCGTACAGTCGAATGCTTGCAGGAGAAAATCTGGGCGAGTTCAGTACAAATAACACATACGAGTTTAGTACAAATAACACATACGAGTTAAGTACAAATAACACATACGAGTTAAGTACAAACAACACATACGAGTTTAATACAAATAACACACACGAGACTGCGTCGAGCACTCGCTTCCGATCGTGGAGGAAAAATGTGTTTTGAAAACGTTCTCAGCGACGGGTGGTCTGGATTCAACACTTTGGTCCAGAAATTGTTTGATAACAAAGAAAATGGAGTTCAGCCAGAGGAAGTTTGCAACATTATAAATGATGCTATGTATTATAACCTCAGCTCAAGCACGATAGTTCAACATAAAATATACCTCATCGTGGTGAGAGGTTGTACAATCGTTGGGACAGGCTTGCAATAATTTAAAATTTAGGATTACACTTCCTTTGCCGTTTAGAAATCTTTTCAGCACCAGCAAAAGCAGCGTATTGAGAAAACGAAAGTGTAAATGAAACTACCGGCGTCCCTAAAATGACACTAAACCTTTGCGAGGATAGGTTACATCACACTCGAAATGTCGGCCTCAACTCACCTACCCAATGGTAAACCTGATCAAACTATCAGCCTCCGCTAATGCGGTAGATGCTGTAGTAAAATCCACGGCTTAGTTCTGAGACACGCTAAAACTGCAGGGAATTATGCCTCAAGCACAACCTCATTCATAGCATTCCGGCGACGAATTTCGAAAATCAGGCGAAACCCAAGCACTACTAATTAATTCTGGACACTTCCCGATTGCTCCTGTAAATTCGTAGAAGGATGACTTATACCATAAAAACTTTTACCATCTCTTAGTAAAGCCTAAAACGAATACAGCTATGCTCACAGCAACGGAAAATATTCTCCACCAATAAATACAACGCAAAACTACTTCCAACTTGATACCCATACACCCATCAGAGCAACTTTTCGTCGATCAATTCTGAAATAGATTGAAAAGCAGAATAAGCGGTTTTCAAGTACTCAATACACACCAACGAGTATATTTAAAAAATGCAATTTTCAGGTTTGAGTGCAGGAGCCTCTTATAGAGTATTATTCTTTTCGCTGACTCGCCGCATCCCACGGACTATTTGACACAGCCCTTAGCGACTGCACCTTATGAATGGATCACGCTTTTCAAGATATTCATGGATCACAGCACGAGGCCTGAATGGTCACAGCACGAGGCCGCCACAGCGCATCAAGGCACAGACTCAGACAAGCACAGCCCTTGTATCTGGAGCGGAAGTGAACGAGTTGACCCAGTGCACCCTCCCTTGGTCCTGAAAAAGCAGACAATCCTAATCACACGGTCGCAAGTCAAGGATCGATGGTTTGACACTTCCTGTCACAAGTTCCAGGTGTCCATGATATTAATGAATGCTTGTCAAATGTCACTGGTATGGAAGTTTTATGGTGAATAATAATTGTTATACCTTAACACGTTGACTCCGAAGTGGGTCATATATGGTACACGCGATCATCTAACCTAACCTATTGTAACCAAAGCACTATTATGTATAAATACAAATTTTCGAGTTTTCTTTAAATTTGTGTTCATCAATCGAATAAGCTAATTCTGATTAGGAAGAAAATTAATACATTAATCAAATTTGTGCAACCAAAATCCTTCATTTTTAAATTCGCAGTAGAGATATTTGTCGGCATGTAATTTTACCTGTGCGGAGAATCGGAGTCAACGTGTTAAATTTGACAAGTAAATCGCAACGTTTTCATGAACTTTTTTCACTAGTGGCACTGGATTGATCAGGGAAAAAACCCTGAAGAATTAAGAGTATTTGAGAGCCCTCCACCGATGGATCTTGTGTGGATGTCGCTGTCGCGATTCGTTAGCTACGACCACGAGCGAGGCAGGGAAGAAAGGGAGTACCAGGCTAAAAAACTATGCCCCCCAACTCGGTAATTTGTTACTAATCTGCGGCCCTGTTTCAGGTGCGATAAAGCTCAGAAGTATAGTGAGTAGAAAAAGAAGCATCACATTCTGAGGATGCGCGCTAATACTTGTCCACGGACCTTGAAGAAAGATTTACTAGTAGCTCACAACCGTTCTAAAATAGCATTTCCGTGAATTTATAACTGAGATCGCTTTTTCGTGTAAGAAACCGTTAACTATGAATCAATTAAAATACACGACACTTAGGTTCTACAGGGTGACACAAAAAAAGAGGGAGGATGTATCACAACCCGGTTCTAAATACAAAATGTACGTATGTATTTATAGCCGGCTTGTGATACATCCTCCCTCTTTTTTTGTGTCACCCTGTATAATTAAAAGAGTAGCTTTTAAGAACTTTTTCCGAGTTGAAATTTATTCGTTCCAAGCTTTTGAGTAGTTTAACACTACTCGTCATCACAGGAATGAAATTTACAAATACAGGACCTATGAACATGATAGCCGTATCCTATTTACACATAAAAATGCAAGTATCCTTTGAATTATTGGAAAATGCGAAGATAAGCTGTTGAAAATTGAATACGGCGGTTAATCGAATTTTGGTGGCGAAATGAATGGAATACTGTCAAAAAATAGTCAATATTTAGTTCTTTTTTCAATACTTAAGTTTTTTGGTTTATCAACTTTAAACAGGTAATTATTTTCCTTCAAACGAGCGTTCACCAAAGACGCCTAAACATCCTGTGTACTGTTTTCAGCCAGTTCATTCACTCTTGCATAAATTTATGTTTGCATTTCTTCAATGTAAACACTATTACAGTATTTACACTATAATTAATACACAACGTTATTTTACGACTGAATTTTACATTTCCGTTTTGCCATATTCCCACAAGAAACTTTATTGAAACTCGACATCGTTTTCGTTGAACATCACTCTGAAACGCAAACATTTTCATAAACAATATCCCACTAACACCACCGAGCGAGCATTATAAAGTGAAAAGATTTTCGCATCATACTCTTACCACACAGACACCTTAATTTAGTTTTCGAATGAAATATCACTCGTGCTCGCACAGGCTACGATTGGAATTACGACGCGCACGATAAAAGAGATAGACTACACATACGTTCAGTGCAGCCATGTACGCTGTGGTGAGCAGGGCAGGGCATATGAGCTATAGGGTTTCTTCGTCGGTCGGGTCATGAAAGCTAATTTCGCGTTCTGCATCCTTGGACGGAGCAGGAGACCGGTGAAGAAAAAAAAAATCGTGCATGATACATTTCATGGAGTTACCTCTCGCAACTCATCAGTACTCCCCCTGAACGTCACTTATGCAAGCTTACGGGCGTTTTATTTTAGGGTTAAGATTCCTTAACACTACAATACCCAATCATTTTTGCAACGAGGTTGCAGCTACCATGGTAAGAAAAAATGTTGTAATCATATATGTATAGTTGTTATAGAAATGAAGTTTGCTATGTTTGACAAACTAGAAGCAGCCTTATGAAACTGTATAATAGTGTACAATTGGTCTTTTTAAGCTGGGTTATTAGCGTTACCTAAGCAATTATAGAAGTAGTGCCACAAATAGCAAATAAAACTATATCAATTATATAGATACAGGTGTCGACCAAAAGGCTGCGGCTACGGTCTTAGCATCAAAATTCGAATTTGTAGTGTACAATATCATGTATGGAGAAGACTTCCACATTCAATATTTACTTTACTAGCTTCCTTCCTTAAAATAATTGTAGTAGTATAAAGCTATCATACCCTCCACGTTAAAAAACGGTTCGTTAAAAATATTTTCCAGACCACAAGACTTAAATTACAGCTTAAAGAGACATTCTATGCGTCAATACGCGACAATATTAAGTGCTCCATTGATGTAGCAACCATTCATTATCATAATATTCAAAAGTTGAAAACCATTGTCTATCAATCATGGGGGTAATCATCACAATGATACCCGGTTTAAGATGTAGTGTAAGAGCATATACAAGTTTAACATTACCCAACTGGCATCACACGGGTGGGAAATGTCACTACTGTTAAAGCCCACCACACCGTTGGTGATGAAGAAAAAAAAGCATAGTGCAAGAATCTCAAAGAAACGAAGTAAGATCATTATAATATTCGGGGTTTACCACCGTTTCCGTAATTCATGTCAATGTGAAACTCAGTTTCATTTTAAAGTTCATTGCCAGTTTGTAGGGTAAATTTTAAACGCAGCTGAAATAACAATAACCATGAGACGAAGCAGTGAAGTGAGAGAACGAGAGGAGCGAAGACGCGCAGGAGATCGGTCGCACGGTACACCGGCATCAAAGGGCCCAGAGGAGGAAACAGGAAGAAGAAGACCTCCTTTTGACTACAAAACTCAATTCGCACACACCGGCAACATACGTTGCTGACTACGGGATGAGCTACTAAAGCCATCACTGAGGAACGCTAGTTCTCCATGGTACAGTGACGAGGTCAGACGTTACTAGTACACTTCTCTGAGTGAAGCTCCCAATTCCACTGTGTACAGGGCGGGCCACAAGTAAGGTGCCCGCACCCACGACGGTAGCACTGATACACTGAAAAGCTCTGCCCCCCTTGTGGTACTAGTGATATAATGGTTTTGAAAGGGGTCTTACTTATGGCCCACCCTGTACCAACGTTAAGCACGAGACACGACAAAGAAGAATTCCTCCAAGCGCAACTCCTTCTCTGCCCTGAGAGATAGTAAGCATACTCATTTTCTCCGAGCAGCTGATAATGTCTGAGCGTAAACATAAACGAGTGAAGCCAGAAGACAAATGATGCAGCTTTCACGGTCACGAGCCCCCAGGAGAGTCAGCGAAGTGAGCGCGAGAAAAATGAGTTCTGCTCATTGTGAACTTTCCCTCTCTCATGAGAAGGCACGGTGGCTTTCCTCCAGGCAGCGCACGTAAGCCAAGTGTCCGTAACGATCACTTTCTTCAGACACGCGGGCTGCCTCCAGCAGTCCCCCACCTACGCCTTACCAGGCTCGTTGAGGCCTCCGTGTGATAAGAGAGTCCGTGCGTCTATTTTACTGTAATTAAGTGCACATATTCGAGAGGTTTTCTCACAGTTCAGAACGCAAAGTTCCGTCGCGATGTATTTTATGTAGAATTCCTACAAACGACGCGGAGGAGTCATTACCGCAGGTGAACAACACAAACAAGCAAAAGTGGATTTAGACCCACAGTAGCGGATGACACACCCTCGAGCTGATCTGGTATCGTGACTACGCCTCTAGAGCGCCCGGTCATGGCACAGATGAGCCTTTTACTCGGGTCGATTCTCACGTACTTCCTGGTCCATGCAGATCCTTATTTGAATACGAAGAACTTTTAATAGGTTTAGCTGTCATACCAAAAACGTTCTCAGCGAAGCTTTCTTAACTGAATAATAATATTCTTCGCTACTAGGTCTGAGAATTTTGCGCAGTAAAATAGAGTCCTGAAAATTTTAAAACCAATCGTAGACTATTTTGACGTTGATCAAAAGCAATTACCATCGAGATGCCAATGACAAAGACTGGATAGATATCTTCCATTTCACTCTGCTAACTCCATTTCACTCTGCTTTATGATGGCACTGTTGATTATATATTTCACCAAAATCGGTAACCAAAACACATTTCAGAAGCAACGGGGTTTCTAGCCCTCCTCCCAGCCGGACCTAATTAAAGAAGACCGCCTAAGAACATCCATATCCATTTCTCGCAGCCGTCAGCCTCGCGACACAACTCAACAAGAACGCCACTAGATTGCAATCAATTTATAACACTGAAGAATGCAGTTGCAGGACTACCACTTTTTTGACTAGTTTACTCAGTTTAATTAGTTGAAATTCATGTATATTCGAGCAAAAAACAGATGATATATCATCGCAATTATAACCAGAGACCAAATTCAATTTGATTAGAAAGGAGAGCACATCAACACTCCCAGAAAAAGCGCGTTAGCAGCAACACGTCCCCGCCTACATTAGCCATATGGCCACAGGCCACAATTGCCGCGTGAATTGTAGTCACGTGAAACGCTCAGCACACGCTTGGGTTCGCTGGGCCAGGCATCGCAGGGTTCACACCGATAGCTCGCTTATCCTAAGCCTTGAATAATCTCACACATTTATCCGCTAAATGAAAGCGAAACAAAACTAAAATACACTAACGTATTTTTCATTTTAATGAAATAGGATTATTTTATATTTATTTAGAATACAAAAATACTTTTGTTCATGGTTCCAAATTCAAATTCTGGTAAGCCTCCCTTGCCTCACTATCATCAGACGGCAGAGGAAAACGGTTTCATTCAACAGGTCGCGGATATGCGAAGGCACACCATGCACACAAAGCGGCGGCACCCCAGTGTGGCCCGCGCATAAAGGCCTAAGCATTTTCAAAATATTTAAGATATCCAAGAAGCTTCAATCCACACGGACACTGTCGGTTAACCAAGCCGTTTGAGTGCACCGCCGGCCTTCTCAGGGTAAATCGTTACGAGGTTAAAACAAACTATAACAGATATTTTTGGATCAAACTCTGGACACAGTTAATGTTTTTAACGTTTATTCAGAATATTTATTCTCATTTAGCTCTATTGATTACAATACTTACCACACAGAACGGTTATCTGTCCCATTGCGCTGGTGATGATACACGATTCCTATTACTGCACGCACGGAGTTTCTGCTCACGACTGTCACAGGCTCAAGTCGCACGAAGTTAGCGATCACAAATCCAAGGTGCTAACCTAATTCCGAGCAAAAGCTAGAAAGAGGAAGTCGTAAGAGCGGCGGCGACAACGTTGAAAGCTGCTCCACGAGTTCACCACAGTGAAAGTCCGGCAGCTCCGAGGGAAGCCAATAGGCAGATTGAGTAGCCAACCGGTCTCAGGAGACCGCGTGTGCTCTGAACACATGCGAGAAAAACTCGCTTTCTTCGCCACGAAGACCATGAGGCAGGCAGGCCACGCAGCTCTTGAAGAGAAATCAGCAACGTGATAGGCCGGAGTCATGTTTATGAGCTGTTAATGTGGGCTGTAGAGGCGCACGCATGCGGGCTCGCTCACCCTCTGTCATCGTGAGAGACCTGACCCAGGAGCAATGCCAGGCCCGGTAGCTGAAGGATGAAAACCACTCCTTTGCATTGAGAGCTGCTTCCACGTTTTTCTAATTTAAGATCCGGCATTGCAATTCCACATGCCATTGCCAGCCGTAGCAGTTAGGAAAGGCACGCAACCGCGCTCATTCCGATACAGATTGGAGGAAGTCGTTATTTACAACTGAATACTCGTCATTGGCAACGCCAACTCGCATCTGAGCGAGTACGTAGTTGAAGCAAGTTAGTAACTCAGCAAATAGGAGATGCGAAAAATCACCCTCTGGAATTATTTCAGTGTCATTACAAGTATGCACACATATATTCCAAATTTTTTTCGACAGTTCACAACGCAGTTTTGACAGTTTTTCTTGGAAGCCATGAGCACAACACCCGACCATTGGGATACCGGTGTAGCTGTACGCTTGTACATACATCCTACAGTTCGTGCTGCACACCACAACCAAGAACACGCACCAAGAGGCTGCCGGAGATGTACGTTCAGTAGAGTCACCTTGACGCCATAAAAAACCGTGTAACATTCAACTTCCGTAGCTTTTTAATGAGAATAACTATGCCACTTAAGCGCAGGAAGATTTTGTTCGAGCACGCAACAAAAACAATCGAGGGCTCTGGGCTTTTTAATTTGAATAATGAACAAGAAAATGAGCACCCGGAGAGAGTAAAAAGCTGGAAGACCTTCGGTCTAAAGCTACGTAAAAGAAAGCCTATGCAACTACCGTCGTTTCCGTGGCTTGCGCTGTAAACAAAATACCAAAGTTAAGGCAGCAATACGAATAAAAATAAGAGAGATGCGAGCCCAACTCAGAAAATTGAAGGACCAGCACGAAGAAGAACACCCCTTTCTACTACATATAAAAATAGCACGTCAGCCGATTTATTGATGACTGAAAAGCTTGGGAAATAACTCAAACGTCGAAGAGACGATGACAAAGCAAACTGAACGGGGGAAATTCAAGCTCTTCCAGGGGAGTGGAGAGTTCAAGTAGTGGCGAGCACTGGAGGGGAACACTTGGCTAAGAGGCGTGAGAAGCCCTTGCCAGGGTCTCTAGAGATTGTGACGGGAGAGAGGCAGGCTGCTGTCGGAGCTCCCATGATCACCTCCGTAATGAGAGGACGATTGTGTCACCCATACGCGACAATGGACAAGCCGCCGTCCCGCGTAAGGCGGTAGTTAGTAACGCCGCGAATTCCACGAGTCTCGTAAAGAAGATCACACGCCGTTTACACGTTCATTTTCGTTTAAATCTTCAGTTGTAGGAGTTATTGTTTAAAATTTTAATCGATTCAAACTCTACTCTATATACCCAGCTCACAGAACATGTCATGAGGGATTTTCGCTTTTCAATTTAACGTCGCTCTAGAAAATTAAAATTTCTTATTTTAAGAAATGATTTCATTTGCCGTGAGAACGCAGCACTTTCACAAAGCGTCCAAGGCTTCGGACGAAACTCGCTAGACGTCAGAAACCGAGCAATAACGCGAGGCAGTTACAATAAGACTCTCGGCCACATTATTAAGACAGATGACGCTTAAGAAGACAGGAAAGCTGTTCCAGCAACGATGTATTGCGTCACTCTTCCTTACAGAAGACAAAAAACTATTTGAAATATTGTCTCCTCCCTAGTTCAGGAAGGGATTACTTTCGATTCTTCCGTCAAGGTAAGATATTGTAAATCCCCTCGCAAATTAAAGAACAACTAACATTAAGTTCAAATTTGCGTAATATACAGAAATTAATGGTGTTCCAATAGATATATCAGAGATACAAATATACAACTGTAAATTACCTCAGCAAATAAAATTAAACAGACATAATGCAGACAAAAAACGAAACTTCTTTGGAAAAATTGGAATGAAAAATCTGAAGTAATGAGAATTCCCTGAAGTTTTCGAAGCGTGCACACGTTTTCAAGGAGCGAGCGCTGCCCTCGCACGACACACCTCCAGGCTCCGGGTGCGGGCGGAGGCGTGGCTCAACGGTGGACTTCAGTTCCTCTAACATCTTCTTAGGCTACATCATTACTTCTCTAACATGTTCATAGGCTACATCATTACTTCTCTAACATCTTCATAGGCTACATCATTACTTCTCTAACATCTTCATAGGCTATATCACTGTACACTATAATGAGGTCTCGCGTAAATGAAAATTATAAAAGACTCTCTCAAAGCAGTAAAAAAAGGCATTCTGATCGTGAAGAAGTGAAACACTTTCTGTTGAAAAAGAATTTGAGAACTTACAATTTGGAATAACCAAATTTGCGCACAGGCGCACCAAACATTCACCAAGGTTTTGACATCACGTGCCGGCAAGTCGCGGGGTAAAACAAATTCGATGTTGCCGCGACACACAAAATTCTGGAGCGAGCGCGTGAGACGCAAAAGAACCAATCAATTGGCTACGGCAGGCCAAGAATTGGTCACGACTGCGAAAACAGCGAGCAACATTCGTTCGACTCACTCAGGCTGAAATTCACTCCATCACACGAAAACCAACTTGAAATTCTGCAAGTTTCTCCGTATTACTTCCACCACGAAAATTTCAAGAACAATGGAAAATATTAGCGAACGAATGAACACCTCACGGTAAAAATTATTACTAAAACGATGCATTTCTCATGCATAATTTGAGAATTACAAAAATTTCAGCCAAATAATGAAATGTAAGTCACCAGCTTTCGGAGTGCAAAGGTCTGAGAAACACCGAAATAACACAGTTAAAATGAACTTTAAATCTTGGCGTCTCGCAAGTTTCAGTTCAGATCAAGTGCGACCTAGTCCAGTGTGCTTTATATTGGAAATATATGAACACGCAGCGATTGGAAAATTCTAGTCAGTATCTTTTCAAATAACTAGTTAGTTCAAAGCTCCGTATCTACCTACATGAAATGTGATCTAAAGAGAGTGAAAAAAGGGACCATTCAGCATGGACTATTGAGAACGGGGAATTTGTGTACAAGGTGTGTTACCGCACAAGATCCCCTGCGCACAGAAACAGCAAGATAATAGTGAAGAGGCAAGAAAGACAAAAGAGAGAGCGAGGACAGCGGGAAAATCGAAAGATATGAAGGGGCTCAAAAGACAGAAGTACCGAATGCCTGTCTATAACTAAAGTACCGAATGCCTGTCTATAACTAAAGTACCTTGACAGTGTTTCCATTTTAGGGACGCCAGCCCCCATAACATAAGACAGACAAACCTGTCTTACTAAATCCTACTGCCTATCCTATGCCCCTGAAGAGCCTGGCACTCAGCAAACATAATTCAGGCTTACTGCAAAATCTCTTCCAAACTTCACTTACAATAAGAGACGCTTTCACTGATGATACTTTTCCCAGATTAGTGCACGTCGTATGAAAAAATATTGCTAACCAACATTTTTTGAGTGCTATTCGAAATAAAAAAATGTACTGTACGTATTAAGAAAATAAGTTATAGGAAAAAAACATGCAAGACAACCAAGGTTCCAGTGTCCACGAAAAGCAAACATCAAAATCACAAGTGCATTATTAGAGGCAACAGAAATTCAGAAGCAATCATGTTTGAACAAACAAGTTGTACGTCAATAGTGATCCCAAGCCTACTCGAGGCGATGCAGCTCTAAAGGATGCGCTAAAAAATTGTTTGAGTGTGCAAATGATCAAGGACGCCTATAAAAGGTAAGCGGAACTGAAAGAATTTGGTAAACAAGTTCTACAAGTCGCGAGGGCGGAGTCGTTCCGAGAAGTAGACGTCTGGCCTTNTCTACCATATCAAGTTCCTTGCTATACTTGAGCAGACGAGGCTTCATCAGGTCTTCCACTCTGATCAGTCATCCTTATCACATAGTTACACATTAGAGAGCATCAACACGACAAGGGTTTCAGCTTCAATGTCTGGGATAGAGAATGTATCGAAAGTGCGATATGATCGGACGTATTCATCAAAATTCAATTTTGTAGTCTGACGGCATGGGAATTGAGTAGCAGCCTAACCACGAAGCGCAATACTCGGGCCGTTGCTATTGCTCAGTTTCATTTCTTGGTAGTGAAGACTACACCAGACTCTGGGTACACCGTGAGTAGCCCACGCATTGACCGTAAGTCTGTACAACAGAGGCGGAATGTTTACCTCCAAGCTGCGAAAGTTTGCGCTCAGTTAAAAATAACCACGAAAACTATGGGACATCTTGCATGGCTTGGGCCACAAAAGCGGTTCATTCCAAATATTTAGCGATGACTTTGTTTAAAGTACATGATCCGGATATTTAAGAACGTTTCCCTTGCGTGCGTATACATAAACGCATAAAGCTTACGCGAGGCCTCATCGGTTATGGTAAAAGCAGCATAAAAACGATGTTACACTGCACAGTCACCAGCGGGAACTAACATCAAAACTCGACCACACATTGCCCCAAACTTCAGATCGAGCAAAACTCACACAGCGACTCCCACTGTGTTTCACTCTCCGGAAATCTCGAACACGGAAGACGCCGCGCGAGTATCGGTGAAAATTCTCGGGAATGAGTTAACAATGTACACTTGCCGGTATCAGACACTATTCGTGTTTTGCAGTAAAGTCTGTAACGGAAAATGTCATTTTCATGGCTGTCGTTCCAGCTTTAAAAACACTGATAAAAATATAATAAAGCGACCATGGTGTCCATGAAGTGAAATCCTCAAAGATGTCCAAACTCTACTCACTCAAATCGGACCTCAGAAATGAATGAAAGCAACGTCTATCACGGCATCATGGCAGACGCATGAAGCTTAGAACAGGCGATCGTTTCTATGAACTCTTTCCGAGAAGCAGGGCGTGCTGCGGAACTGGTTTCTTCTTCGGATATGAATCACCAGACACGCAAGTCTGGGCCTCGGATGTCCCTCATGGAAGACATCGTTTGACTCGAGAGGAATTTCCTGACACAAGAAGAGAAAAATGACGCCCGTATTCCAATGACAGGCCCATCTAGCCCTGTTGAGCCTGTCGATATCTCTGGCCTGGATATTTTTCACACAACGATCACAGAGAAGTTATTGCACGATTTGTACATCCTAACCTCGACGGTTCCTAGGACTGTGAGGAAAATTAGCTTCATTGAATTGAACAGTCGCAAATGAATGTTCAATGAAAAAATCATCGTACAATTTATTAAAACTTTGCGACAACGCACCACTGATAATAACTAACCGCATTCAAAAACATGACGTGTCAATTAAAAAAAGATCAGCACATTTATAAATGTTTGCTTCTCATTCAAGTGCATTCAAGTAAACGGGGCTTAAAAAATTCCAAAGAATAACACGGTCTTGACTTCTGTGCATTTGGAACCTTTCACTCGTTTTATAGCACCCTAAAGTGCAGGCCACGTAAAAAGATTTCGGACGCCTGCTACTTTAAGCATAGCCCCCGCGCATTACGTTGTGAAATTCCAGAATGTGCGCGTGCCTGCACTAACTTCTGATCGAGTTTTGGTGCTGCTCTGTGAAGTTCAGGGGTGAAAACTCACTCAGCAATGAAAAAAATTGAAATGACGCGAGGACATTCATTAGAAAGTAGACGAGCTCTCAACATACTCTCGTTTGCCGGAAAAATTGACACCGTTCTCGCACGTAGGAGGCGTAAATAAAGAGCTGCAATCATTGCCGTCACTTGTAGAGGTAATGCCATCCACTTGCCCGCTGTAGAAGTGTCCAGCAACGCACATCATGCTGCGTACGAACCAATTCGTGCTCGTTGTTCCGGCCTGTAGCCGAGAGACTTGGTACTAAAGATCTGGGAAGGCAGCTGGTCTGGAATTAGGTTTGACGACTCATTGAGAAACTTCTCCTGCTCAAACTTAGACATGCAAATAATAAGCTCGAGATATCTAAAACTAATGAACACAACAGAAGAAGCTGGATAACTTTCTACAAACTATCCCTGTTAGGCCTCCCTTGCCTCACTATCATCAGACGGCGGAGGGAAACGGTCTCATTCAACAGCTCGCGGATATGCGAAGGGACACCATGCACACAAACCGGCGGCACCCCAGCGTGGCCAGGGCATAAAGGCCCAAACATTTTCAAGATATTCAAGACAACAGTCGACCACGACACTCATGATCCAGTCAACTGAGGACATATCATTTTTAAGTACGGAATAACGGCACAAATCAATAAATATTTACTTCATGCACTTCCAGGTTGCCGTGAACAGCAGCGAGACGAGCTTCTGACAACGTGGCGCGAGCTGAGCCCGAGAGGGATGCAAGCCATCAACTCGACCCATCTTGCATGAACCCGGGATATCAACTCGGCTAATGTTCAACCTCATTCTTCATCTTACTTTGAAAACATTTTAGGTGCTTATTTCATTTCTTAGTATGAATTAATAACTTCCTAGTGCTTGGTTTAACATTCTTTCTGCGCTTGGACTATTAGGTAGTCTACATTCTACCTCATTCACAGGTGACTGAACAGTGCAATCACGATTTTTATTGGCAACAAAGGTCACAGGACAAGGAGACAAGATTTCCTTCGTACAACGCTCTACCTCATCTCTTCTTCTCACTCTCAGGCATTGTTGGCTGCATGAACTATACATAATTTGAGTAGTATCACTTCTTCTCAATTCAAGGAGTATTTCAACATGAGCCGACAACATCTTGAAGCGACAAAAATCATCAATACTATCCCACGAACACTTAACCTCAACCACTAGTGAGAAAACCGAACAAAGATAACGCGGGTCTCACAACGTAGAGAGATTATGAATCGTACTTCATGTTTAAATTTCAAGTGCAGTCTATGCTATTTCCGAGCAACATATGCAACTGCTTACCCTAGTCTTCACGCACAAGACCCACATGTGGGACTCGTTGTTGATCCATACGGACGACGACTCGTAAAGCTCCCACTGAGATCACTCAGTCCCCAATGTATATCTACGAAGACAAGTACGAGGAGCTCCGTTCCCGTACTACAGGCGTACCCTCTCGCCAAGAGGGATGTTCACAACGTTATAATCTCGTCACCATTTCGCGGAACACTAGGTTTGTAGACACGAGTTGAGATACAAACTTTAGTGCACTTCTAACCACTGATGAACTATTAAAGTTGGCAAATGATAATAATAACGATGAGGAGGAGGAGGAGGAACTATCAGGAGTAGAAATATGCCTCCTGCAGAATAAAGAGAAGAGACGTTGATAGATCGATACAACTAAAACTAGCCCCCAAAACGCACAGCGATGCAAGACACTCGGGAGATGGCGAGATGGCGGAGCACCAAGGAAGAAAAGTGTTTGATTTACCGCTGCTTCCTTTGAAAACAAGGCGATGAGTCTCGCACGTTTCAAGAACTAGACAACGATCTTCGCTCGTGTGAAGTAGATCCAAAGAAGGCACCGCAGAGAAGCCAAGGAGTTCATTGTTGCTTTCAAGAGCTTCGTGAAAAGAGCCACGGACCACGGCTCTTGATGGCTTACGCCCACTTCGTGCCAGCTCACACACAGAAATTTGCATTTGCACCTCACCAAGATGATTAAAACCTTTGAATTTCTAAGGGAAGAAGTCGCACTGCAGCGTCTGGAATTTGTGTAACGCGTTTTCTGCAACTAGGTCCACCTTTTTACCCTCAGAGAAATAGCCCCTTCGCAGGGATCGTGACAAGTTATTCTCAGTAAATACACTCCCGCCTAAGAAAAAGAAAAGCTTCCCGAGCGTCTTCTTCAAGAGCAGATGTAGTGGCAGACGTTGTAGCAGCTTGCGAGAGCAGACAGACTACGTGCTAGCGTGTAGCAGTCGGGCACATGCACACATTGTGCGACACAACCTTCTGTCGCACGGAACGGCAATTGGATGGCCAATGGCCACATTTTAACACTAGAAGGAGGGATGGATCAAAACGGCCAATTATTTAGATATTCGAATAACTACAACCAGTTTAAATAAAGTTGATTCTAAATGGTTTATACCATTTTATTTCCATATCAATGCCTTTATTCAGTAGAAAAAAGTCAGTTATTTGCCGATACATGTACAACATGTGGCCGTTATCCTGGCGTCAGTACACCAGCACGACCCTGAGGCACTCCACTGGCACACCGCAAAGTCAGGTGAAGTGTCATGACGGTGGCAGAGAAGTTAGCGTCGGTACGAGAATGATTTGAACGACTATCTTACTAGCTGTTCAACTTTTATACTATAAAATGACGGCGAACTTTTTTGAACGATACAGCAAAATTTTCTAACGTGAAATTAACTTTAATGTTGAGACCCACGAGACGAATAGCCTCACATGCCGACACCGTTGCGTACGGAAATCTCAGCTCTGTGAGGACCAAGTTATCTTCTCGATGAACGAAATAATGCATTATAGTCGCTCAAATCTCACGCACTTGAGTGCATGTTCATCAAGTTTTGAACGATGCAATAACAATGCACGACTGAAATGAATTAATGAAGATTCTACAACTTGCCATTTTAGTGAGGCGTAAAAAATACTCATAGGAACAAATGAAGTTAGGGTGTGGCATTTGGCTACTGAGAGACGAGGACTTACGAGGCAAAACACAACGCGAATGTAGACAGGAAATCCGGGGCTTTTCTGATGAATATTGAACCACAAATTAATGAGAATTTAAAGCTCCCAACAAAAAGGGATTCTAACGATAAGGATCACAGCATGAGATACACACAAACAAGTGTTAATGGGGAAAGCCTGCATCCCCTCTGTTGCGGTCGCGCTTCGATTTATTTTCAAACGGAAAACAGAGAGGAGCTTCTCGGAAACGTGCAAGTCGACTCCCCCCATACCGCCCCGCTAGATCGTTGCCCAGTCGCTCGTTTACGTGAGCTTTGTTGGGCCCGGGCGGCGGGCGGGCGCCTCTCCCACAGGAAATAGTGACGGGTTCTTATGCGGCGGTGCCTCGTAATCATTATGGAGGCAGGACGCCAAGCCACAGCTCATTATGGTAAGCGTACAAAGAGCTCGGCGTGCGCGACTGGCGATGGATAGGCAGGGACGACTCAACGCGACAGGATCGAATGAAGTCAAAAATAGAGGTATGGTATGGTATGTAGTGGCTTTATAGAAGGTTGCACGATAGCTACGAGTAAATGTAAAAGTAAATAAAATATACGATTATAAGCAACGGTGGGATAATAGTCTAATGAAAAACGAACATAAAATAGAGTACAGAGAACATGCTATGTTACTACAATTTTCCGCGAAATTAATCTTAATTAAATGTTTTGAAAGCTTTACAAGGGGGGGCTATTGAGCGCAACTAACGATGTCTGGGTACAAATTTTTAGTATTCTATCAGGTCAACATAATTCTGTATGGAAAAACTATTTCAGATATTATTTTGATTACTTTTTTTGCAAAGGGAGTCATTCCAAGCTTTCAATGGAATAAGACTTCAACAACCATTGAATTTCAACGAGGATCAAAAAAAGAAGACTTTACACTGTGAAATGGGACAGTTCTGCACTACACTAAATGGCCGCTGTCGTCACAACATTGCCACTCACTAAGAGAGAAACACAGCTGCTTTCATGCCTCCCATTTCCAACAAGAGTTACAGTTCCACCCTAGGATGATGATTACGAAAATGCTAAAGCCATGCTCAAAGATTGTTGACTAGTTTTTCGTGCAAATGTAATGAAATTTTAAGACAGGTGTGTATTGAAAATTCAGACAGCCAAGTAAATCCTCAACCAACCCACGGTGGTGAATCCCTCACAGAGCACACCAGATGCTTTAGAAAATTGGTCACAAGGAGATTATAAACAAGCTAAATCTTTTTAATGATTGCTTAAGAGCAACAGAGATACTAAAAATTAATAATTGAACTTATATGTAAACAGATGTAAAATAATAATGTGTAAAATAACAGAACAAGAATAAGTAACACAAATTACAATGCATACTTGGGTATTCCATTTTGAAAATCCTTTGGCCAAATGTGAGCCTACATATCAATCTACGCACACAGCATATGTACACAATAGGCCTCTTGGTCAGGTGGTTCAAGACATCTTTGAAGAGCATTAGTATTCAAAACTATGAGTTTGAATATAAGAGGCATCACCAAAATTACCACAAATAGAAATTTCTCACCTGGCCTGGAACAGGGATTCTCAAATTAGATTCTGTAATAATATACCTAAGCTTGACATAGATACTCTTAATTTAGGACCTCACAAATACCTATTAGTGGAAAGGACAATTAAAAAATAAAATTAAAAAACTACTACTATTATTGAAACTTTTTCCATTTTCAAGCTTGCAGAAAAAGTGGCTAGAAAGGCCTGATTTGAAATTTAATAACAAAGTATAAAAGTTTACTGAATTTGTCACTTACACCAATATTAGGACTGCTGCTTTGGAGACAGAAACAAGTTAGACTTCCACAAATTTCAGATGTCAGACCAGCCTATGAGGTCTACAGACATAATCGATGATTGCTTCACGATGCCCAGATATCTACAAAGAACAATTGTTGATAACAGCAAGAAATAGACCATAGCTGAAACTAAAACACTACAGAAAAGTACATACTATAAAAGCCCAGTAGATAAAAATGTGAAGCACTTCATCAAATTTTTTTTGAGATATTCTTGTACTTAAATATTTATTCTCAGCAAATAGATTTAGAGATTATAAACATCATCTAATTTCAAATGTCTAGGCATGGCTGATTACTTAAATTTTCTATCTTGTCTAAAAGAAAATTTACAAGTATGCAAAGCACCGCAGTCAAGGTTTGACAGTCTCAATAATATATTCATTAATAATCTCACTTCATAATTAAATTCCAATTGCAGTCTGCAGTACTTCAAAGCCAGATTTTTATCAGCAGGTATATTTTCACTGCTATGATAGATATCATACTCATAAATTTATTATTATTTTAAAGATTCATTAGTTCATGAAAAATCCTAATCATGAACTAAAGATTAGATTATTCATTAGTTTAAAGCTTCACATCCATATAAAATGTGATACAAAGAAAAGAAAGGACTATCTTAGATAGTACCTAAAATGAGTCTATCCTAGATGGTCCATTTAGTATGAACTATAGGAAATGTGGAATCTATGCACAGGTGTGTTCCCACACTGGATTCCCTTTACATAGAAAAAGCAGGTCAAGAAGAAAGAGGAAGAAAAGACAAAGAAGAAATAGCAAACAAGATGTGAAAATTGGAAGAAACTAAGTGGGCATGAATGATAGAAGTCCTAAAGCCCTATCTGTAGCTGAGGTAGGTAAAATAATTTCTTAGAGAAGTACATTTATTAGTTCAGTGCTGAAAATAACACTGAAGTTGCTGAAGAGCTACAGAGATATACATAAATTTAAGTAACCTACAATTCTAGCAGCTTTTTCAAAAGCCATTTCACTATCAACAGTAATCTAAATGAATACCAAATTCCTATGATTCAAGTTCAAATTATCTAACAACAGACAAATGAGACTATATTATTTGAAGAATTGATAAATTATTTAATACCTATACAAAGTAAACAGAAACTATTTCAGATTAATTTCTACAACTCCAAAAATAAAATTTTGTGGAAATTAAATTATGTGTTTGCAACATTCAAAACTGTCAAAAAACCTTCTGTTACATTCTGGGGTATGGCATTTTCAAGTATTGCATCGATTTTGAAAGTTGAACGAAAAAACAATCGCAGGTTACCTACATGGAAAACTATAAAAAAAAGTCTATACAATCGTTCTACATTTCTAAACAATAAATACCATCTTCCAATACAAATATTTTACACAGGCAGCGTACGAGATTTTAAGTTCTTCACAAAGTGATCACAACCTTCAAATAACAGGCGGCAGATGTCTGACTACGATCAGCTGATTTGGGACCAGCTTTTCACTCTCCAGTCACAGAACTCCTCCCTCTAACAATCGATTTATTTTGAAGTTTCCAATCATCTGCCAGCTGCTACAGAATAGTAGGTACTCACTTCATTTTCTTTTGGATGGACATGATTGCAGGTGTGCGAATCGCGCACCGACGACGGCAAAACTTCGACTGCTATCACAAGTAAGGAAGCCAAGACACGCCACCACCTCCCCCACATCTTGCCATTTCAGTACTGAGCTGCGGCTCTTCGATCAGAACAGCCAGCGTGCTGTTACTCTTGCATGCGGCAAGTCACAGAAGTGCCTACGCTCGCTCTCGACTGAGGCGGCTGAGCGAATCTATGTGGCCTTGTGTAGAGGTAGTTCGAAAGTTGGTCGACCGTTGCCTAGCAACGGAACGCCGCGGTCAGTTCAAACTTATAGTTTTAATTTCACGGAAGTGGTTCTTGACATATCTTAAATTAAGCTGGATACAATTTGATTGCATCAAGTTCAAAACAAGATAGGTGCAACAGCTGATGAAATAAACGATTGGGAACGTTAAATTTGTTTTCAATGCTAAAATTGATTAAAATCATATATGACAAAATTATGTCTGAGAAAAAGTAGATGTGTGATTTTAGAAAAGAGCTGACTCTGCACATATGGTCGTTAGAGGTAGACATGATGAGTCATCATAAATATATCAGATCCAGTCCCATAGAGCACCAAGTCGTGAATTCGATAATATGGCTACATGAGAAATAGTAAACGCCTTTCATTCCCAAAATATATCGCCTACAACGCATAAAAAAATGTTCAAATACGCTGTTCACTAGTCTAGATTAAAGTGATAAAAGTAATCAGAGTCTGTAGCATCAGCTGACAATATTATATGACGAGAAATTATAGCCAGCATCCAGAGGTGGGCAGCGCTACTTTGAAATGTAGCGGCCGCT
>VOMN01066092.1:0-14885 GCA_014899125.1 Orchestia grillus | reverse complement strand
ACACACACACACACCGCAGGGCGCATATATTTCGCTGCACACACACACACACACACGCATCGCCGGGCACACACATATGACTACGCACGCACACATCACTGGGCGAACGAACGTTTACTCATCATCCACTTTACTTCTACTCCCGTTCTGACAATGGTCGATCGAATCACGAATGCTGTGAAGCTCGAGCCCAATGATGGAAAGCTCTGGGTTCCATTGAATCTCATGAATATCTAAGCAGTTCCTCAATAATGCCTCCATCACGCTATCCATCTGAGGAACTTCCTCTACAGGCCTCATTAAACCACACTTGAGAACCCTCATTTATTTCTGGATATCTCTGAGGCCCCAGAGCCACCCGGTCGTATAAGCCTGCGTCTTCCAGGAAGACTTGAGGGCGCTGAGAAAATCTGCTTATATTCCAGCCGAGTTCGAGTCTTTGTTTTCAATGGCAACAGAAAATAACTTCGAGATTTTTCCTTTAGATTTGCGTGTGAGTCCACTTCAGCCTTTCATTTGAATTCAATGGGAGTCACAATTTTTTGATGCAAGACCATGCAACCCCTAACAGCGATGGAACTATTTTTTTCTATATGGTGCAGATTAGATTTTTTTAATTTCCCAAAGAAGTAAAGCTTTACAAACTGATTTGATAGTTCCACGGATTCTACATGATATAAAAAAGTGATATTTCCAAATACAATCCATCTCACTGGTCCATCCGCCAATATTTTCTAGCAGTGTTCTCAAGAGACCCGGAAATCACCGTAAATAATGGCATCTTAATTTAAAATTGTGGAACTAATTTCCCGATTTTTTCAATTTCATTAATTTTAATGCGTTTTTCTGTATATACATACATGCTTTATACATTTCAAATTAACAAATCTCCCTCGTAGCGTGTCTGTGCCTTAAAGGATTTTACGTGTGTGACACATGTGATCCAAAAGCAATGGTCGTCTTTATAAAGACAGTTTATGCTGTCCACCAAACTTATTTAGAGCGCGATATGGGAACAGCCAATCCATAATTTCATTGAATTTTCATTTTCTGAATTTTTCTGAATATATCTGAATATATCTGATTTTTTTAAATTTGGATTCTTTTCGAAAGAACTTGTAAAACATTCGCCCGTTCTGAAGCGCGTGTCTGAGGGAGGCAGACGACGTTTCTTGAGTAGTAGAAAAAATAATTCCGTCCAACGTTGGTTTCCTTACCGAGTTATGGAAGCTTGGTACTAGTCTCAATCCTCTGTCGGCACATCTTTAATTATAAATGATTTTAAAATCCCAAGCATTTTCATTTATTATATTATAAATTTATCGATTGAGCGGCAGAAATTTCAAGTGCACGATCGACAGAGTTATGGGAACTGCGTGTTTCCTGAGTTGTGAAAGCTTGCAAGTTTATAAAATTACAAAATGTGCGTGTTGACAGTATTATGAAAATTTGCATGCTCCCCAGGTAAGGCACAACACTTATAATTATAATCAAAATGTAAAATGTACGTCAGGGTCTTAGGTGTGATCCAGAAAAGTGAAATGCAAGCATGCGTGTCACGTACATTCATGTGAAGAGAGACGTGTTCATATAATTCAGAACTTCATTGGCTATTCCATAAGGCTAAATAAAATTTCATAAAACCCCTAATCAATTAAGCAGAAAAGTCAGTAGAGTATGTTCCTTTTTATTCACTTGATGAATGAAATACTTTTCGTACCTCGAAGCCCATTTTAAAATAAAAAAGTAAAGCCTCTCATGTTCATGAAAACACGACAGGAAAAATTTTCGATAGCATCTATGCTCTTCGGCCCGGGCCACACTGTTGTGCCGCCTCTTCACTTTTATTGCGCCACAAATGGTGAAAAAATTAGAACCATGATCGGCGATGTGATATTTTTTGCTTATGGACCTCATTCACCAAAATGTATACTAGCAAATGAAATAAGATATGCTTATTTTAGCAATCGCCTCAGGGGGCTCAGGATAGGGCATAGACAATAGGGTTAGGTTAGTTAGGTTTGTCTATCCTATGCTATTGGGACTAGCGTCTCTAAGAGAACGAAAGTAATACGGAAAGTATTCCGATGAATTAGGTGTTGTTTGTAAGAAAATGTTTCCGTCAGTCCGACGTTTCTCAGCGCCAAAATTTCTATCACAAAAATAAGTTGTATTCCTATTGGTCAAGACAAAAAAAAACTGGGTTGACAGATATTACTAATTAGAAACTAATGTCACAAGCTTGCAGGAGAAATACGTGAGCTGCAGGGAAGAATATAAACCGTAACCATTGCACTGGCAGGCACACAGAAGTGTTAGCGTCAGTTTAATCAGACAGTAAGTGTTCAGGAATTGCCCTCTGATTTCTTTCCCACGTTCATAACGACCAGTATTGACTTATTTATTGGATGTTCAGTATTGTTTCAGTTGGTACGATGCTAAGTTGTAGAATACTAAAAATGTATAGGCCTACTTTATGGTCAGTCGTAGTGTGCTCGCACCTTTTTGCGATACCCTTTACATGCATTAACAATATAAATTTACAGAAAATCATCGAAGCTAGTTTTTTCAGAGCAAAGAACTACATTTGTGTGGTATTCAGATGAACGGTATCTGAATTTAGGTCGCTACAACGTACGAGATGGCATTAGAGCCAGAAAATCGACAGAGAAACGTGTTACATGTCTGCTCAGATTGCTTTTGCTCATTGGGTCTATTGGAAAATACCTCCGTTTAGGAACAATCGCCCTAATCGGATCAAATATCAAGAACGGCTGGGGAAATCCTATTGAGCTTCATAGGCTTTTCTGTTTTATCTGCGACGAATAGAGGCTGGGCCTCCAGTCTCAACAGAGCATCCTGTTTGTAGTCATTGGGTCCTAGAAAATATTGGCAATCGATATGCGAGCCAATGCTAAGGGCACCAATGCCAGTCAACGAAGTGGTGTCGTGTGTCTGGGTGTCCAAGTTAGTTGCACCCTTGAGGCAGGTATCAAATTTATCGATCGAGGCCTGGAAAGCCTGAGATATGAAAGGCTCGCAGTAAATATGTGTCTTTCATAAAAACCTAAGCCCGCATGCTGCTGTGGAAAGATGGTAGAAATGAGCGAGTTAAAAATGCACCGCAGAATGTCCGTGTTTTGATTGGGTCAATGGGAGGTTTTTCTTACGATAGAGAGAAAGGGACGATAGCTCATAACTTAACAGTGACATTGTATGATGGGCAAGTTAATGACTTTCGGTTTTAAACAACCACGAACTTTTTGACCGTCTCGTATGTAAACGGTGCTGCAAGATGTAAAAGACAAAAGACACTGTACAGCGCTCGTAAACAACACCACAAAACCCAACACGAGAAAGTCAGAATGTGACCCAAGTGTCGTATGTAAAAATACTGTCGAGGATGGTACAAAAAGTTCACCATATCGGCAGAAGTCTCCCGTTGAGAATTAAAATAACTAATGGCTTCTAGGTGTCGTTTGATCCCATGGGGGACACAGATCCCAATGGGGACAGATGAGGTTACTAGTGCGACAAGACTGTAAAATATTGGAACGACTGCACGCGAGACCGTTGGCGGTAACATTGTTAACCCTATCATGACCGAATTACTTTTAATTAGCTCCATATTTATCAAATTTTCTTTAATTTAACGAAAATTTTAATTAAAGTAGAATTGATTATAATTTAAAAATTTAATTTATCGAATTATTTTTCAATAAAGCTATAATGACCGAATTATTATCAAATTACCCTATAAGAACCGAATGTTCTTTGGTCGACAAATTATTTCTAATTAAGTATATAGCAGGTGAATTATTTTCAATTAACCCTATAATAACCGAATTATGCTATATTAACCCTGCATTAACCCTGTAGCGACCGAATTATTATATTTTGCAATACAGCTGCACTTTGATTTGTACGAAAAGTTAGGAGCAGCCTTACGGTACGGTGCCCATATCACCACTGGCTCATACCGCATGGTGCTAACACATCGCCATTCAAGGTGAACTTGATATCTCTTTGCAGAAAAATTCTCAACTTGTGCAGAGGATGTGCAACATTTCACATGGTGGCAGATTATTGTAGGGCTTTTGAAACCGTCACCATTTTGGACAGCACCTGAACAAAAAATCTCACGAACTGAATTTATTGCGTCACTGTCAACAATCCAGAAAAGGATAGTCTTAACTTACATTGAATGCAGGTCTTAGAACTCTCCATGAGAATTTTTTCCAGCGTCCAACCCTCTCTAAGCCCAAACTACCGTCCCACGAACTCGATTTAAATCCTCTCCTGAATAAATGGGTTCCTGCTTTACCATACCGCGTTCATTGCAGTGTGTTTTTTTCCTGTGAATTCATCAATTGCCGCTTTGGGGAGCAATGCGGGGGAGCACTTACTGAAACAGATTTAATTAGAACACCGCTGGCTCCGTCGTTACGAGCTCTGCGAGTCCGACCGCCCGTCAAAAGTCCCTCTCGACCCGACCTCCAAACGAGGCTTCTTTAATCTACTCTACGGAGCGGTGCGCCCCAGATGAAAGCCTTGCCTCGTGTGCAACCCCGTAAGCCTGGCCAATCCCGCTGAAGCTCTCCAAATGAATCTGTTAATTAATAGATATCCGGGTCGTCCTCTGTATAACACAGCTGTTGCATGCAATCACAAGGTGTTACTTAAATATTTGCGTCCATAAGATTATACGTCTCATAATATCGTCGTCAATATTTAAATTGTCATCCTTAAATCATTTTAAGATTGAAACTGTCATCCAAAGATCGTTTTTGAAATTTAAACGGTCATCCTAAGGTGGCTTTTAAGATTTAAATTGTTATTCACGCACCGTTGTGGAAATTTAAATTTTCATCCTATCATCGTTAAGATGCTAATTGTGATTCAAACAATGTCGTTAAGATTTAAAGTATCATCCAAACATCGTTGTCGAGATTTAAATCGTCATCCTAACCATGTTAATATTTCAATTGTCCTCCTGACATTGTACGACTTGAGCGCCACATGGATGCCAGCTGTGATATACTTGGTAATTTTGTGGCGATTCTGTTTTGCTTTATTTTTCAAGCGATGGAAAATTCTGAGGAGATTCTGTTTTGCCTTATTTTTCAAGAGATGGAAAATTCTGTGGTGATTCGGCTTCACATTTTTATATTTTTGATAACAGTGATTATTCTACGTCGGTATGCTATTATTGTACTTTCCTCTTCTCTTTAAGCTACCGCATGCATCACATAGAATTATTTTGGCCGCAATGACGCACACGCACTCTTTTAACTTCAATAGAAAACGTCAATTTACCACACCTTCGTCAGTATTTGACCGTAGCTAACTCAGTGATTTGTTCTGGTTTGAGCATTAAATACTTGATACGAATGACGTAGACATTCTCTAGGATCCCGTTCTTTATAAAAACAACTGAAGTGCGTAAATCATCTTTTTAATTCATTTATCACTCGTACTTCATTGCCCGCGCTTTATTAGATGACATGTTAAGCAATGACGAATTGTAAAATAACTAAGCGCGCGAATGGGCATCCTGTTTTAGATCTAAGTCCTAATTATAAAAGTAAGTTATTTAATCCGCTCAGTGGCGCATATGAATAGGATTTAGTCAAATTTTGAAATGAAATCCGCTTAGAAGCTGAAATAAAATGGATCGCTATTCAGTTTTGAAATGAAATTATCAAAGGGAGACGCGGTGGAGGGGATTTTACTCCAAGATATTTTGGGGACGTAGCAGCTTCTGGGAGATAGGTAGGATTCCCAAGTTTCCTCAACTATTCTGTATAGGCGTCTGAGGTGGCTGCAATAACTTGGCTCCAGAGAAGTTAATAGCAATATCTGAAACTGAAATTGAAACCTAAATTGAAGCTGAAGTTGTAACAAACTAATGTACCGACTTCCCGCACGTATGATCGCTTTGCATACGAAAATAGCAGCTCACACCCGAAAAATATGATAATTTTTCTGCCACATTGTGTCTTACTTACTAGTAGAACGTTCTAGATGTTTCAAGAAGGAAACTCAACTGGGTTCGGCATTGAATTAGACGGTAAGTTATGGATGAGCCGTTGTAGCGTACAGTCACCTAAAGGCCGTCATGCCGAAAGTCAAAGAAAACTCAGAATATGTACAGAAGCGAATAGTTTAGCTTTATTCGCAAGGAATATCGTACAGAAATATTTCTCCTCAAATGAATGTGTCACACTCTACCGTTGGTTAAGCTTTTCGTAAGTTTGAGTGATGTGGCTCTACAGTTAACTTACCAAGGTTAGGTAATCCACGGACGGTTAATTAAAGCATCGCTCCCATCAATTTTTGATGAAAAAGATTAGCTTTTTCTAAGTTTTATTAGAATTATTAGCTTTTTCTAATTTTTATTAGAATTATTAGCTTTTTCTAATCTTTCAAAAATAATTTACCTATTTAATCTAAGTAATGACTCATAAAGACTTGAAAATTTATCTGGAAGCCTCCGTGACAGAAGTGAGTTGAAGCGCCATCAGTAAAGAACTTCACAGTAATGGTGTCAAATGTCTCGCGTGCCGTAACACTCCATGCTGAGCAAAAAGCTCGGTGTACGTCGTCTATCCTTTGCAAAAGCCCACTCGGAGAAATGTCATGCATCTTAGAAGACTGATACTTCACCCGATGAAACCAAGATTGAATTGTTTAGTTGTAACTCAGCCCGTCATGTGTGGAGGACCCACGGTACCGCCTATGAGAAGCATAATATCGTTTAATCTATGAAGCTCTGAGGTGGCAGTATAAAGGCTTCGAACTGTCTGGGAGCACATGGCACTATTGCACTTCATATCTTCGATGGGAAGATGGATGCGCCGAGTACTTTCAAACATCTGAGAAGAGTTTCATTCCAAGCGTTAGTTCCAAAAATGGATATGGACATTCCAGCAAGATACCGACCCTGAACACAGGGCTAATTTAACATCGGAATGGCTTATGTAAAACAAAATAAATGTTCCCCCGGGGCCAATCCAATCTCCGAATCTCAATCCTATCGAACAGAATATTTTTTATGAACAATGAAAAAGAAGGTTCATCAAAGAAGTTCAATGAATCTAGAATAACAGAAAAAAATATGCGTTAAAGAATATGCTCAAATACCACCACCAGCTTACGAACGCCTAATTGCACCGCAAGAACACCGATCCCTGGCAGTAATTTCCAACCGAAGTTTCGCAACTAAATATTAAACTTAGAAAACTGTTTTGGCTGAATACTTTAATCCCGCACAATATACGTTTCGATAGGAAGTGAGACCACACACCTGTAGAAGGTGAAATTTTGTTCAATATTCTCGCTCTGAATTTAAAAATGAAAATTCTGTGAGTTCAAGTACTCCTGATCGGCTAGCTAAGTGTTTAATAAAACATGAAATCTCCCGCGTTTGTTTACTTTTGCCCCCCTTCCCTCCCCACTGAATACTACACCTCTCAATCTATCACGAGACTTCCACAGGTTCTGTCAAAGTTTGAAGACTGCGTCGGCAGGCACCCAAAAATGGGCATCGAGTGCTAACCTGATTCCATAATTGAGAGCATACTTAGGATCCGTACAGTCCGTACATTTTGTTCACTATCAAGTTCGCTGTAGTAAGCCATAGCGACTAAAGAAATGCCTGGAAAATTTGTTAGACTTCATTCACAACTAGACTTGTTTCCTTTTCATGACTTATTGCAACAAGGAAATAAACTCCCTCAATACAGTTGCCCTTCCCCTCATCGTACACAAGTTTCAAGTGTCGCTGTTCATGGATAGTGCACTCTAAGGTATCTTGGAGGAACAAAGTCCATTCTATCGCTTTGCAGTCCACCGCTGAACAACGTTATGGTTTTTCCTTGAATTCTTGGAAGAATGCGTCTTCTTCTGCGTCATTGCTACGGAATTGCTCACATGATGTGCGTAGACGCGATTCTGTGCACCTGCATTGCATAATCCACTCCGTTCTACGTAAAGGGAACTCGAAGGCGGCATAGGTGTATTTTTTCAGTGAGCTCGACTTGCGTTCTGTTGTTTGTGCGCTACGTTTGAATTGCACGCACGTCGTGAGACAGAGTACTCCAGGGATGTCTGATGTGCCGTAGTATGAGGGTATGAAGCTCTCTCGTGTTTTCTTCAGATGAAACGATGCGAACGAAATCTTCTCGCGTTTTTCGAAGCCCTCCTTCGAACTCAGGCAAAGTTCAGTTTCTTTTGTCTGTAAAAGAAGTGTGAATATTTCTTCCTGTATTAGTAATATAATTGCTTCTCCTTCCATTTCTTTAATTAGTGCTCGGTACTTTTAGTTTCTACAAAAATTGTGTATTGCTTAATTACCATCAAAGGGCTGATTGTAAAATTTTTTCCTAAGACAAAATATGCGGGCTCTAACGCGTGTATATAGTAAGGTTGTCTTAGTTACGTTAGTATCAATAAAGTTATTCGTGAATTTGAGGAAATTTACTAGGGTTTATTTAGTGACATTCGTTTCAGTAAGGATTTAATTGAGCTCTTTTAACGAGTGAATTTACTAGTGATAGATTAGTTACATTAGTTTCAATAACGGTTTTAGTTATCGTTCTTTATGGTTATTCAAACGAAGTATTGCACTTAGATTATACAGTCAGTTTTCTAAACAACGTTACTCTCGCTTAAACAATAGAAAAAAATCATAGATTTATTGTGTAAACATTCTGAGAGTAAACCATTTATTCCTCTAACTTCTAGTCTACATAGGTATGTCAGATATTTTTCTTATTTTCCACATTATTTCGAAGACAGACGCATGTAGGAGAAAAATACTTTTAGTGCTCAGGGTTCTCGATTTTCCAGTAAAAGTTCCCCGTGTTCGAACATCTAACGTAACGGTCGCAGGAGGCCTGGCGGTTGTGAAGATGACGCACAACATCGCTGACGTGACCTGGCTGGACCCTGACAAAATGAACGCTAGCATTACATTTGTAAACGTTAAACCTGTTCAAAATCGATCTGTAAAGTGATGCTCATCGCAATAAAATGTTTACACAAATGTTTCATTGTCGTTCACACGGAAAATTCATGAGATATGTGTGCATGCTGCTCAGTATTGACATATATCCAACCTCTATGTTGATTCCGATCCACGATCCAACACGGTTTTCTACAGAAGATCAGATGCTCCAAACCTGCTCGAAAATTTCGAATTCCTTAAATCTCATCGCGCCCGACGTGCCCTCGGCTAAAATTCCTTCCAAAAATTATACACGCACCCGACTCTGGAAATTGGCTACTCTGTTTACAGCGCTCGCGTGGGTGCATCAAAGACGAGTTCAGGGGCGGAGGAGAGCTTGGTGAGCAGCGCCGACCATTCAGGAAAATGTTCTTTGGACCCGACCGCCCCTCCCTGATGTCTTCACTTCGAGCCTATGTGTGCTGCAGGCGTCTCAAGAGGCTAATTGCGCGTTTAAATTAAAAAAGAGGATAATTTCTGCAATCTGTAAATGAGTTTACTGGCTTAAATGTAAAAAAATAAGCGTAACGTGAATGACAATTGAAAATTTTAAAATAAAGTCTTTTGAAGAATTTTGTGATCTACGTGATCGCACTTCGGTATTTGAGGGAGGAAAGTGACGCTCAATTTAGGGATCTGTAAACGTTTTCATAGCGCGTGCAGTTTCAAAATAAATTACGTTCAATTTTGAATCGTGAGTTATTCATTAGTTTCACGCTAAAAAAAATATGTCGCAATTCTGGCGTCAGGTTTGAAAAGTGCAAAAAATTGACAGCCTTCTGGGATCCGTAGAAGTTCTTGTAGAGTTGAAGACAGAACAAAAACGCACATATATGCTCAGAGATGCGTGTCTACCCGAGCAATCAATGCACAGCGTAGCGATTTACTGTCCGTTGGCACTTATAAACTCTCCTGACCTACAATCCCGCATTGTAATCCAGCCATGCTTTCCATGCAGGTTTGTGACATTTCTGATTTTCTCATCTGGTGAAATGAAAGTTTTACCCCATGCACTTATTCCATCCGCCATGCACTTCTGTCACCCTCCATGCACTCCTGTCACCCTCCGTGCACTTCTGTCACCCTCCATGCACTTCTGTTACCCTCCGTGCACTTCTGTTACCCTCCGTGCACTTCTGTTACCCTCCGTGCACTTCTGTCACCCTCCGTGCACTTCTGTTACCCTCCGTGCACTTTTTACGCTTCCTACTCCTTTTTACCCTTCATACTCTTTTTTACCCTCCGTGCATTGTTTTACCTTTACCCTCCGTGCACTTTTTCACCCACCGTGCACTTTTTCATCCACCGTGCACTTTTTCATCCACCGTGCACTTTTTCATCCACCGTGCATTTTTTCACCCACCGTGCACTTTTTCATCCACCGTGCATTTTTTTCACACGCCGTGCATTTTTACCTTTACCCTCCGTGCATTTTTTAACCTCTGCATTTTTAACCCATGCTCTCTTTTCAACAAGGGTCATTCGTGGGGCGGTGATTTTGTGGCCACAACTTCCACATCTGTGAGTGCTGTACATTTTATGGTCTGTGAGTAATGAAGCCATGGATCGATCATCAATAAAGTAAAAGTAAAGGAAGAAGGGATATATTCCTCTAACCAAAGATGAAGACAATACTGAGTCCGTTTTTTACAAAGAACTCAATACAAAAAACTAGACTGACTAGACTCGTTACAAAGAATTGACTAGAGATAGCGATCAATCTCGAAACATGGGCTGGCACTTTTGATCTTATAGCAACTGAACTTCGTTTATTATTTAATAAATTAACAAGAACAGTCAGGGGTAGCTCGACAAAACTAATTTCTGAGCTGTGCATATCGATATACGGAGAAACTGGCCGTCGTCGGTGTGATCGAGCAGATGTACATAGGCAGATGGCATATTTGCTTTTCAGTATGCTATGAAATATATACAGGTGTGGCAGGAAGGACGGACGTTATTCAAGTATCTAAAACATTCGCTGAACATAATGCACATGTACGTTAACTGCTATATATTTAGTATTGCTTAATTCATGTGCTATGTAGTTAGCTATGCTTCTGACAAGAGCGCGCGTTTTCCTTGATTGTGTATTAGCTGCAAGTGTTTCCACTTGGTAGAATCATTTCGATTAAAAATTTTTTTATTGATTATCATAAAATCCTCAATTTTCCGTCCTGTCTTCCTACCTCCGTTCTAAGAGGGTCATTCTTCAATGACATTTTGATACGTAGGTCATTGATTATTCTGAAAATGTGCATGGAACAGCAGGTAGTCCTTGAAGTTCTTGATCCCGACATAAAATTTATAAATAATTTATTGTACAGCGATGTGGTATGATATGTACAGGTAAGGATGAACAATAATCTATGATCTCATACGTATGGTGGTAAGAGAAGCGAGCACTAACCTAAGGTTTGGAAAATGTCTATTCCGTAAAAACCTGGATTTCATGTACACTTCCCGTGTATCCTACACTCCCCGTGTATCCTACACTCCCCGTGTATCCTACACTCCCCGTGTATCCAACACTTCCCTTGTGTCCTTTGCTTCCCTTGTGTCCTATATTTCCCTTGCGTTTTTTGCTTCCCTGTCCTTGGCTTCCCTTGCGTCCCTTGCTTCTCTTGTGTTCTTTGCTTCTCTTCTGTCCTATGCTTCCTGAGCGACCATGTCGTCACCTCTCTATCGGACCTCCATGTCGGTCCTTCTTAATATTGTTGAATACGTTGCTATTGCTTATATTCGGACAAAGAATCACCACCGCTTGTTCAATTCCTAACGTAAATATTCAATGGATGTTAAGAATGTACTCCTGTCTCACTCCACATATCTTATGAACGCGAAATTGAGGTCGATGGCTGGCAGTTCCGAGATTCCAGACTGACTTGAACCTAATTCCTACTCTGCGAGATTTGGCATCGGACTGCTCTGAATTGCCGATGTGGCCATTTCTTGTTGTAATTCTGAATTAGAGTACAACTATGAAGTCATCGGTGTATGCCGCACTGGTTTTAAGCAATATTTGATGAATGTTTTGAAATCTCAGCTCCAGGTATTCGATGTATGTAAGTTGTCTTGCATGGTTCGTAAGGCCATGATCATATGTAAACATGTACGCCGTGTACGAAGGTGTACCAGTACATCCATGTACTCGTGAGAAGCGCTTGGGCAATGTACTCGCTCATGAGGTCTGGCCGACCACCTCCCTGGAGCATTGTAAAACGTATATACGGTAGTCAGAATGGTATTTAATTTTCAAACCGCGTTGGTCTTTTTATATCTCAGGAATTCGAACTGTTTCTGCTTGCCTTTTGACTTCAGTCAAAGAATTTTTAATTTTCCACATAACATTGATTTTCTGAGAATGGATTTGATGGAGCATTTCTTCACCAGAAAGTAAAATATTTCGAGCGTTCTATCGATAAATGATCAACGTTAGCAGCTTGATCGCGTTGAATTTCTTCAAAACTCATCCAATATAGGCACGGCGCGAGCTGTTTTCAGCGCCTGAACACGTGTAGCGCAGCCTACAAATGTGTCAAAAGCTTCGCGCAGAAAACTTTCTGCGCGAAGCCTCGGAAAATAAGTCAGGCTTCCGAAGCCGGGCATCAAAGAGTAGCAGCGTCCTCTAGCGTTAGCCCATGAAAGTTTGAGTGGCGTGGCAGAGGAGAACCCAAAAGGAGGCAAAAGGACGTGGGTCACGCCCTTGTTAGCGCTCCTTTGATTCTTATCAAACACTGCCAGGAACTCCTCCTGAGAGCGTGTTTGCTCTCCAAGAAAATACGCCTCGTCCTTACGCGCTCTAGCCTGCAGTCTTGACGTAAAACCCAGGATCTAACGAGCTCTCCAGCTACGTTTGCCGTGCAGAGGTGAAATCCACAAAAGGAGAAATATTTGATTGCTTACATGCTCTTCATTTTAAATCTCCGAGTGATTTTCTAAGAATCGAGTAATGATCTCGCTTGACGTTCGTTCTTTTTATATAAACTGTTGTTCATTATGAAACTATTTCATGATTCAAGCTGTACCTACTAGCTGTAGAAAGTCATCAACGAGTCGCTATTTATACAGCGGAACAGCAAAAGGTGACTTTTGCTTTAGCAAACTCTGAAGACTTAATCATCATCAGCTGTGCGTTTTACCGTGCCCGTGCGACTCGAGTTTAGAATGAGTCTACGATGCTCTCCGGTTGAGCTGAAGTGACGTACTGTGGAGGAACTTTCAATGAAGACGCCTCATACTCAATAAAGTTTCTATCTTTCGATCCCACGCGAGGTAATCCATGAAGCGTCCTTCTCTATGAAGTCCATCGCCCGGCCTGGTGAAAAATTGGCTTGTATCTCATGTCTTGGGGAGTAATGGAGCGCGACAATGTGCCATCAATTTCTTAGCAAATCTTCAAAAAATGCTCCCTAGTTTTCAAGGGAATTTCCTGCCGCAATCAAAAGACGGTATCTGAGACGGTCGAAAGGTTTTGGGAAGTTTTCACGTAATAAAAGGTATCGGGGATACAGTATCTGTGATGAGGTCAATTAGTGCAAGCGGCTTTCTGCCAAAGATGAAGTACAATTCAGAAACTTTTGTCTGGGTCAAAGTGAAAAGCAATTGCAGACCACGATATTGGAAAACTTTTTCTAAAACAAACAGACCATATAGTTTTTCATTGAACTCAGAACACAGCTTATACTGCACCAATCGAAACTCGTTTATGAAATCGAATACACTGTCTTACTTATAAAAATCATGTCTCTAAATTGAGCTCCAGTATGTTCGGACACTTCAGAAATTTCGGGTATGTTGACTGACCAATTCTGCATGCAAGAGCTGGCCGTGTCTACTGTGTGCACACGCGGGCAGCCCCTCCCTGATAGCCGTTCCTGGACAGGGTCATAGCAGCAACCGGCATGCAGAGTAAACGCTGAAGCTGCTGAAATTCCATAAGTTGCCTTCAGTGGTCCTTTCAGTTGTACCTGAAGTGATTCTTCCAATTGTTCTTTCAGTCGTTCTTTCAGTCGTTCTTTCAGTCGTTCTTTCAGTCATTTTTTCAGTCGTTTTTTCAGTCGTTTTTTCAGTCGTTCTTTCAGTCGTTCTTTCAGTCGTTCTTTCAGTCGTTTTTTCAGTCGTTCTTTCAGAGATTCCTCCAGTGATTCCTTCGGTGATTCCTTTGGTGATTCCTTCGGTGATTCCTTCGGTGATTCCTTTGGTGATTCCTTTGGTGATTCCTTTGGCGATTCCTTTGGTGATTCCTTCGGTGATTCCTTCGGTGATTCCTTCGGCGATTCCTTCGGCGATTCCTTCGGCGATTCCTTCGGCGATTCCTTCGGCGATTCCTTCGGCGATTCCTTCGGCGATTCCTTCGGCGATTCCTTTAGTGAAGTAGTAGTAGTAGTAGTTCAGATAATCCCCGGCCGGGCCACGCTGGTGTGCTCCTTTTTAGAAATTAAACTGGTATGCAGTTTAATTTTCCGTTATTAAGAGTAGCAGTTCACCCGGGATCGAGCCTGACTTGGAAGCAAGCACGCTACCACTTGCGCCGTGGAGTCCAGCAGCACGTATTGCTTGAGAGGAGTTAGTTTCATTGTTTCATGTCGTCATAATTATTTTATGAAATAGCATTTGTATTGAAACTTTCTTTTCGTGGCGGTTCTACAAATTGTAAGCCCTTGTAGCCTATGCACACTCAAGAAGACGCGCATGTGCGTCAGAGGGAAGAGCTAACGATGGCCATTAAACACGGTTAAATAGCCATTAACCATTAAACACGACTAAATAGCCATTAGCCATTAAGCACGGCTAATAGCCATTAGCCATTAAGCACGGCTAAATAGTCAGTAGCCATTAAGCACGGCTAAATAGCCATTAGCCATTAAACACGACT